>VUYV01000011.1:8780424-8939521 GCA_008711295.1 Anarhynchus alexandrinus | reverse complement strand
AAAAAAAAAAAAAAAAAAAAACAACCAAAAAAACTTCGGCTCAAACAGCAAAATATTGGCAAAAATACCAGCAACTGAGAAAGGGCTCAGGTCTATAGCAGCTGTGCAATCTACGGGCAGCACTGCTGTCTGCAACCCGCTGCACGGCGCAGCATTGCACCAGCCTGCCTGGGGGCAACCACAACTGCCTGGGACAGCACCTGGGGGAGCCCACCCTGTGGCTAGCATGCACAGAGTAGGTGCTCACTGGAGGCAGCAGGATGCAAGGGCACAGCACCTGAGCTTTTCTACACACCAAAAGGGGCTACTGAGACTTTTTTGAAACAAATCTTTATGTCCATGCTACACAGTTATTGTTTAGAAGATGATGGAAGTAGTAAATAAATAAAATACTGTGCAGTAAACACTTGTTAATCAGTCTTGATGAACAGAAGCATAGTTTTAATTGGGATTTAATTGCTGTATTAGTCATTTACTGAACATAAGTCTTGCATTAATGGTGACGTTTCCTTTTCCCACAAAGCACATTCCATATTTCTCAAAAGACAAACAAATGCTTCTAAAGTCTCCTGAAGAAGATCCAGAATCCCTCATGCACAGCAGCTCCCATTGTGCCTGCAAGAAACCCCAAGCTGTTTGAAACATGGTACTAATCAAAAGCACTGCCAGCAGTCACAAACCTGTATCCAAATAGGGAATTTTAACTCACCGAAACAAATGAGTTACTTATGGAAAAGGAACCCCCCATTTTGCGGCCACCACATCTAAACAGGCAGGCAGACTCTTTCTGTAAACCAATATGGATAAGTGGCTGCAATTTTACTAAGTTGCCTTTAAAACATGGGCTTTATTTTCAGTTCAGCCAGAAATGACCTTGTGTGACTTCGGTTCTAGTCTCTCCTCCTCAGTCTGCAAATTATTATTCTGTAATAGGCAGAAGGACCTCACTCATATTACCAGTGTGTTGTAGCCAATGTGTTATTTCTTGGAAAGAACAAGGCTGCCAGAGTCCAGGGCTAGAGTCTGAGAGTACTCAGTGAGTTACATTCATTACATAGCAAGAACAACTGAGAAAAAATAAACACTTCTCAAGTCTATGACTAACTGAAGCTGTAAATTTCAAACACTTATTACAGAGTCATAGCTTAGTAAAACAACACGAGATGTGTTACATATCAGAGGGTAACCTTTAAAGAAGGACTTAGGCTCTGGGGAAAGTTTTAAAACAGAACAGGATGAAGTTTATGTGCCTTTTTTCATGTGGTTCTTATAATTAACCAAACTGTCACCAAAAATCATCTTAGAGGTCTGGATTCAATCCAGACTTCTCTAACACATATGTCCCATCATCCTCCCCACTACTGAAGTATCCATACCATAGTAGTTAAATAATTAGAACTGGTAAACAGTTTTTCAACATTTTTTTCCCAGCCCCTTTGTTTGTAAATTTCCTCTAGGTAGATTGTGGGGGTTTATACCTTTTTCATGTAATAGAGCCAAACATAACTTCTCCCAAGGGACCAGAGCACCAGATGATTCCCAAACTGCTCTTAACACACCTCTATCCATTGCAAGTAATTTACTTTTTAGGCTTTGTGCCTGGTCATTTGGGGCACATGGCATGGTTTCTGATCACTGACTACATGACCTTACTTGACTTTAATTCATTACCTTTGTTTCAAAGTTAAACAGCAAAACAAAATTTATTTCTTGGCTAAATGCATGTTGGCCACCGGCTTAAAAATCGCTCCCCATCAACAATGTAAATCTTCCCATGTGCAAGAACTTGCAAACCAGCAAAAAGGAAAAGCTGCACAAAGGAACCAGATGGTAACTTAGCTTTTGATTCAACAAATTGTTTGCAAACAGGTTTCAGCTTTACAACCACTTCTCCATACAGTCGTAAAGGGCAGCCACAAGGGGCCCTGGAGTTGTATTTTTGTCCAAGATATTTGGGTGTTCAGACCTGGATCTTGGCTTGCTCCATTATGAAGATCCACATAAATGGAACTTGCACATTGGAGGGAGGCTGAGGACAATCCTTAGTCTGAGAAAGTTTAGTACTGGGGATGGGCCATCCTTCACACAGTTCGTCGTGTCCAAAATGCTCTCAGACATCACCTCTATTATGAGAGCAGCTGGATGAAAACATAAATCAAGAGAAACATGTTGCACACATTTTCTTCTCCATTTTCTTCTTCTGTCTCCAATGGTTTTCTCAGATTCAGTGAGAAAATCTGTCTGCATGAGGAAATATGTAAAAACATGTTAAGCCATGCAAATATCTGGAAAATGCCTGCTCTGTGTAAAAATAACAGTTCAATAATGGAGTTAAAGATGGAAAGACACAGCCAGTGACTGCATCATTTACAGCAACAAAACAATCTAAATTTATGGTTCTTCGCCGTCTTGATATAGATCATCTTGAAAGAAAAGAGATCTACTGGAGCAGCCAGATATTTATATAAGCCAATGGTGCACCTGAGTTGTATGAATAATATCTTAAAATAGCAGACTGAGGTTGGGTTATAAAATAGTTGCTGCTCAGAATGCTCAGTTTGGTGCAAAAGACAACTGTGTCTCCAGCTCTAGTTGTAGTGGGTAAGCGTGGAACCACAAGACTGGAAAGGTTCACCTTGTTCATGAGTCGGGCTGTTGCCTTTCTATACACTGACAGGGCTATTTATTTTGATTATACAGAGTAGTTTGAAAGAACAGCTAACATCCTCACTCTCATTCTTAGTTTTGTTTTTGATTCATGTTGGCAGTTGTAGATGCACGGTCTGTTCTGCAGGTATTCACATGGAAGTGACTGAGACATGCCAAATTTACCAGCAGCTTCTCATTAGTGGCTCTTCCTTGATTATGACATCTGGTGAGGTTGATGACAATAACAGAAGAAAAATGTGAAGTTCAGTCATTTGGAAATTACTTAAGTGGAGGCCGTTTTGCACAGTATGATGTTGAAATGTTAGGAATGATTGAGGCCAGATTTATAGCTCAAGCAGTCTTGCATCTGTATTTCATTTGTAAGCAACCAATACAAAAAACACCTTTAAAAAAAAGTCTTAATTATTTCCCAACTGACCAAGAGCTCTGAATATTCTGTCAGCAATATAATCTAGACCACATAATATTGTTCTTGTTGAAAGGAATTTTCAGAGTATTGTTATAGGGCTAGTCCAATAAACCTGTATTAGTCAAGGCTGTCAGTATCCCACTTTTGGCTCTACAGAATGATCTTCAACTGCTGGTCAGTAGAAGAGATTTCTATAATACTCCTGGAGAGAACAAGGAGACCATTCACAAACTTTTAGCTATGAAGAAAGGACACACAAAATTTGGGAGCAGCTCATGCCTGCCCTTCTTCAGCAACTGACAGTCATTCTGCAGACTAGCCTGCTGGAGTAGTTTCTCCTCCAATACTGTCCACAGCTCAGCATGACAGAGAAACATGTAGACATAGGGGAGGATCTGAGAATTTGGTGGCTAGGCTGTTAACATATTAACTACCTTTGCGAGTTATGCAATATTCCTTTCATTTGCAGTGATGTTTTCTGAGTGTTGGATAGTTGATGAACATGTCTGATCAGTTTATGGCATACAGTGAGCACAAACTGAGATTAAACTGTACTTACTGCTACCTGAATGTTCTTACATAGCACAGAGCAGAAAGCCCAGTCAAAACCGAAGGCTTAATTCAAAACTTAATTTTGTTCTGTATAGCACACTTTATTAACACTGCCACACACAATCGACAAAGGTCCAAGGGTTGATAAAATAAGTGAAACCATCTTAGCAAGACAACCAGTGTACAACACACATGCATGTATTGTTTTTCAATTAAAGTTAAGATCCTAATTAAGTGCTTAATTGCTTTCCTGAGTGCTTAGCCATAAGACACAAGTTTCTCCTATGTCCTTAGAAGGACAAAAATAATAGTGCTTTCATGAGGATGCAGTTCTCCTGCTTGCACACCATGTAAGGCAAGGTGATAAGACAAAAGTCTTATCCAAGATACAGTAGATAAGTATGTGGAGTCGAGACATTTCTAAAGCAGTTGAGGAATCACTGCCAGCAACAAAGGGAGGTTTTTATGATTTTTGCATGCATTTGAAGTCTATGGTTGGGTCATAAACCAAGATACTCTGATTAACTTCAAAATTCCTATCTATCAGTATTGTGACCGCTGAGCTAGGAGTTGTCTTTGTTACGTGTCTGCCAGACCCTCCTACAGGCTGATGGGGAAACTTGATGAGTTTTGGTGAAAAATTTCTTACAGGATTTTCTGATGGGTTGTTGTACTCCCAGAACTATCCTCCTCCCCACCGACAAGGTCCAACACTGCATTTTCAAGAAACAATCAGGAAAGAGAAGAGATTCCAGCAGCTTCCCCTTCTCACTGTCCTCTTCCTCTCCCATAGGCAGAAAGGTGGAGTACCCTGACTGCAGTGATGGAAATTCAACAGATCAGGGAAGGAGGGTTCTTTGAACAGATGCCTGTTGCTTCTAAAGTAAATGGGATGCTCTCTGGTAAAGTATGAAGTGTATATGGTAAGGTAGGAAGGTCTTTGTGTATTTACTTCTAAACCACAGTTCCCCTCTGCTCCAAAGGATTTACCATCTCCTTTTGGCACCATGGTCACGCAGGATTCACTTCCCCTATGTGTTGGCTGGTGGGAGCTCTGGCTGGGGACAACGCAGCTTGCTCTGAAGACCCCCTGAGCACAAGAGATCCTGTCCTGGCTTGCCAGCTACCTCTTCCATCATACAGAGCACTGGTCCTGCAGCTGTTTTCTGCAGGGAAACTGGCAGGGAGAGACATACCTTACATCAGTGCTGTAAGTGTCCTGTACATCCATGGACCATTAATGAGCTCCTGAACTGACAACACGTCAATAAGCAACCCAAGAGCTCATAGCTAGTTCTTGCCTGCTGAGCAAAACCCATTCCTGTTGGGAGGATGTATCTCCATCTGTCCACACCATGGTTTGTCTTACCCTTCCCTTGCTGAGGTTACCACTATCTACGAAGGCACCTTTGGGTACCAGAAGGGAATAAAAAGAGCTACACAACACCCCCAAAACAAGATTTAGAGATGTAACATCCTGTACTTTGACTGACAGGAAAAGGCATTTTACATCACACATGAGGAACATTAAATTAATATCTTAAAATGCACTTAAGAATGTGGACTTAGCAGTGATGAAACTTCTGAATTTTCCACATTGCCTTGGTAAGTTTTATCCAAATAAAACAAGTGCAAAGCAATAATCAATTGCAAATAATGCAGAATGGCCTCCTCTTCATTGCAACAAGGCTAAAAGGATCTCCCCTGTCCTGAAGCATGCAAAGAGAAACTGTTTCATAGTCTATAAAAACAAGCTTCCTAAACCTCAAAGATTTTGTGAGCTAGTAATGTTTGTAAGGCGCTTTGAAGGTAAGTGGCACTTATTATAAAACAAATGCTATTTGAATCAAAGGTTGTGGTTGCACATGTTGAATGCCATAGGGCTGACCAGTGAACAGAATAGCTAAACAGGAGCCTGATCTAGTTTTATCAGACTGTCACTGTTTAACCCAGCAGGCAGCCAAACACCATGCAGCTGCTCTCTCACTCCCTGCCCCCCCAGCCCAGTGGGACAGGGGAGAGAATCAGGAAAAAAAAGTAAAATTCGTGAGTTGAGATAAAAACAGTTTAATAGAACAGCAAAGGAAGAGAAAACAATAACAATGATAAAAGAATATACAAAACAAGTGATGCACAATGCAATTGCTCACTACCCGCTGACCAATGTTCCTGAGCAGCAATTGCCAAATCCTGCCCCCACAGCCAGCCCCCATTTATATACTGAGCATGGTATGGAATATTCCTTAAGCCATCTTGTCCTGTCTATGCCCCCTTTCATCTTCTGTGGGAAGCTGAAAGACCTGAAAAGTAATACAAGCATTACTTAGCAACAACTAAAACAATGTGTGTTATCAACATTATTCGCATGCTAAATCCAAACCACAGCAGCTAGTAGGAAGAAAATTAACTCTATCCCAACTGAAACCAGGGCAGTATCCACACCTTATTCTATACCATCTACATCATGCCCAGATCTTGCACTTTTCAATTAATCACCACCACTTTTCTTGTCTTTAATATATACACACAGAGATATCATTACCTTAGTCTATAAGCCATCCCTCTGAAATGTCCATTGAGTTAATTTAGTCCATGACTTTGGGCTCTATCTGTCATAACAGTCTTTCAGGGCAGGAGAGGTGGTGTGTGATGTTGGGTTGTTGCATGCTGAATCTGGAGCTCGTGGCTGGTGTACCTGGCACGGCCCATACCCATGGTCTGCAGGGTGAAGATGTCGATCTCAAGGAAGTTACTGGGTGCCAGTTGCTGAAGCCAGTTCTGGTTCCATCACCACTGCACTTAGCTTGGTTTCATCAAAGGTCATTCCTCCTTAATTTGGGTGATTCTTACTGTAATACCATTGATACAACATATAGCAACCATAGTAGTGGTGATATATAGTGGTAATTTAGCAATTAACATCATACAATTTAATTCATTGGCTATTCTCAAATAAAATCAAATCCCCTTGTGATACACATTGGACTTACCTATCCTCTTGCATCACCCACCAAGTGCACCCAGGTCCTTGAGCAAAAGCAATCCCACAGATGGGTTTGGTTTTGCCTGTGGCAGGAATAACCCAGACAGTTTTCCCTAATATATTCTTCATGTGCACTATGGGGACTTTGTCTCCTTCCACATGTGAAAGTTTTGATAGGTTAGGGCCAGCTCAATTGATAGGTGCCCTGGTGTTAACTAACTATGAAGCCTTTGCCAAATGTGTATCCCAGTGTTCAAAGGTCCCACCACCCATTACTCTCAGTGCAGTTTTTAACAATCTATTGTATCGTTTGATCTTCCCAGAGGCTGGTGTATGATAGGGCATTTGATACACGCACTCGATGCCATGCTCTTTGGCCCAGGTATCTGAGGTTGTTTCGGAAATGAGTCCTGTTGTCTGACTCAGTTCTTTCTGGGGTGCTGTGGAAGATTCACACTTTTTTTAAAATCTCCAAATGATATATTAATTATTCAGGACTGCTTGTGTTGGAGATCACTGATTAGCCCATGATCCAGTAAACCACAGTAGACCTACTCAAAATTAAACTATTGACCTCTGGAGTCAATAGCTGGTCTCGTATGCTCAAAATTAGAATATAAGCGCTTTGCTGAATCAATGGTGATTACAGAGAAAGCAACAGCCTGCAGTAAAGGTAGAGGCCCCAGAAAGACACTAATTGTTGGCAAACAATAAAAACTATTATCAAACATGAAAAACAATGATGTCAAGATACACAAAGTAATTATCTGTACACAAAACTGCAATATGAACCCTGTATAGCTATGAATAAAAGACTGTGAAACTGGCCATTTCTCAACACTTAGATGCACGTGAACATGTTGAAACATAAATCAAAGATATGAGCCAGGAGTCCTCAACAGTGGTGCTAATAGTCTTTGAGAGACTGGACAACACCTTTCAAATAAAAATATTTCCATAACAGATGCTGTTTATTTTGTTCTACTTCCCTGTTGGCAAAGACACTGACTGACCAATTTATTTTTCACTGGTTTCAAGTCTGCTGGCTGCCCCTTCTGATTGTAAATATATGTGGAAAAACATTTATTTGTTTAGAAGTACTCTCTTGGGAAGACTGATAAAAGCTATTCTTCAAAAACCTGAAGCATAGGCCAAATTTGAGAAGAAATTACCCTGGCATTGCCAAGTCTTGTGATTTTCATCCTACCTCTTCAACATGCAGAACTTTTTGTCCAGAGTAAGTGTTAAGAAAAGGAAATGGGAATCTTGGATTTTGTTTCTAGCCTCACTGCTTACTGAAAGAAAACATATGAAAGCACCTGAGCAGTTCCTACCCCACCTCCTCACCTGCTACCTCCCCCCAGGTGGCAGCACCCAGGCAAGCAAGCAAAAAGGACACTCCAGAAGGGAAAGATGAGATAGGTTTGCCTCAGTGCAAACTGGGACCATGGTACTGCTGTGGACATGGTCATGGGCACAAACATCAGCTTGGGTGCTGGTCGCGTTACAGAGAACCAAGTTTTGTTCCATGTTTCCAGCCATTTTGGTGAATAAAAAAGCTGGAAAATGTGTCCCAGGCAAATTTGCTCAAAATTCAGAAAAGCAATAAAGAGAAGGCAACAACTGTGGCGTTTTTGGTTTTTGAAAATAATGATTTTGAAGAGAAAACTGAGCTCCAGATGGCTGACTCATTAGCAAAGATGCAGGATTAACAATGTTCCTTTCTCTTTGAAAATGCACGTATTACACAGGAGCAGAGGGGATTCATTTCTCATCTTCCTTATGAATTTAGAGTCTCCAATAGACACTAGCTTTGCAACTAAGTAGGTTTCTTTTCATTGAACAAGAGCTGAATTGAGTCAATCTGTCAATGAAACACTTGCAATGCTTCTGACAAAGGAAAAAATGCCTGGCTCCATACGCAAACAAGATTTTTTTAGCATGTGATGTTTTCCTGTTCCTATGGAAAATCACCTGACTGTCCTTGAAGGAAGCCAGTCTGTAGGTGATGTCAGTTTAAGGGAGCAGGATGTCTGTGTGGCCATTGCCCCAAATATTGGTCAGCCTTTGGCACCTCTGGCCAATGCAGTGAACAAGGCAGAGGGGATTATTGCTTCTTGTCAGTTATGTTATGGAGTGGTTGCACTGGAAGAGCAGTCCCTGTCTTGTTACAATTTTAACTCTTTTTCCCACCAGAAGTCCCGTTTTGAGACTTCTCCCTCCAAGTGGATGATTTCTGCCTAAAATTTATCCTGTGAGGTCTCCTGCCAAATTCTTTTATAGCGGAAGTTTGTGGCTAATCAGACAAGGCATTCAAATCACTCACATTTGGAAAAGTCATCCTTCCTTTCCTTAGGAAATCACAGCTTACAACTATCTTATCTTAGAAAGTTCACATTTTTTATTCACTTGTCCAGGGAACTCCTGGGCAAATTGGTGTGTAAGTTTGAGAGTGATTCAGCAGTTTTTTGCTACAGGTTTTTCTTAACTACTGAAAACTGAACTCCCTTCTCTTCACTATATTGACAAGAAAATTCAAGAAGAGTTAATCCTCTAGACAGGAAAGCTTTACCTGGACTTTTCAAACTGTATGCTGGAGAGTTCAGTACCAGCCTGCTGTGGGAGCAGAGTGTTGGATTCCCTAAGCTCCTTGGACAACTCCAAACAGAAATGGTCCCCAGCTGGGAAGGAGACTCAACCCCTGCTTGATTCACCTGATGGGTGCACACAGAGCACTCTTCATAGACAGGAGGGTGGATAGGATGCTGCTGGGATCTGGAGTGCCCCACACAGTAATCTTGCCCTCAGCTGTAAGCACACTGTATTCCACACTGCAAGCCCGGACAGCAGCAGCAGTGACTGCCTGATTCTCTGATTAGCAAATCAGAAGCCCAAAATCTTCCTGCTGAGCTGAGAAGCCAGTTGTTAATAGCCAGGCTTTGGCCATTTCCAGATGGCATGACACAAGCTGGAGGAAGCTGATTACCAAGTAAATGCAAATAGTTTATCAGGGAAACTATTTCCATCAACGAACAAAACTGCAGTGTGCCACCAGGCTCCACAAGTTCACTGAAGAGAGATAACATCCATCATTCTAGGCTTACTATTTCTTAGGAAGTGATTTACTCTTCATCACTTTGTCCCTGTGTTCACCCAGCTAGCTTGACTCATTGCAGCCCAGCTGAAGAGGAAAGATGCCTGGAGCATTCAGCATGCAGAGAGCATCAGCTGTGTCTCTCGTCTCCCCAGCATCCTCCTCACGTGCTTTATCACACAGAATTCATACACCCATCCCCACTCGAGCTATAATGAACAAGAAAGCCAAGACAACCATTATAACACAAAGAAAAGCTTGCAGTGTAGCCAGTGTTAAAATACAGGTCATGGTCTGTTGCTCCACCGACATCAGCACACAGGAAAGACAGGACTCATTTAACAGCTTCTCACTATTTTCTTCCACCTCCATTGCTCAGCATGGGTTCCTAAGCCCTGCTGTCTGCACAATGCTATTACTTTCACCTCCCTTAATTTTTCCTGCTTGGTGCTGCTCAATCTCAGTGCCCCACAAACACTAAATTTAACAAGCTCCTGCGAGGATAGGGGACCATTACCCCAAATTTACAGATAAAACAGCAAGGCATGGAGCTAAAGGCCAAAAGTAGTCATGCTGAGAAATCAAGGCCCTGGTTCTTCTGCCTGGTTTTAGACACCCTCTTGAAGTGGGGTCATCACAGCTCCTTCACAGTCCCCTCAAATTAACACCAATGGCAGACATCTACCTGAGCCTGTCAGTCCTAAACCATCTTGAAGGCATACATGCATTTTGGGACACAATTTGCACAAAGTCTTTACACTGTGTTCCTAGAATTTAACCAGCATTAGCCACTTAGCCATGCTGATCTTGTAACAGCATCTTCCCAACTGGTCTGCAACAGCGGACATCCCCTCCAGACAGCCCCACGCCACCACACGACCCTCCTTTTGTGCACTTAACACACAAGTCAATGACAGTGATTAACCAGCCTCATATGCAACCAATTACCCAACTTCTCAGGCAAGTCCCCAAGACTCTGCACTTCACTTTGTCTCCATACGGCATTTTTATCATGATGGATAACCCATCTTCCACACTGGGAAATTCCTCCTGGGACAGGTAACCTTCCGAGGGGTAGTCTGTTTGTGCAGCTCTGATAGACATGTATAAAGCAAAGAGGAGGAATCTGTGAGAGAAAGAAGGGACAGAGCACGTACAACTGCATGAATCTGACCAAAAGAAAGTGAACAGAGACTGATGGGAAGAAATGGCTCCTAGACCAAGGAGGAGTGACAGATTTCCCATTACTTAAGATCATTAAAGGTAGTTTTGACAGAGCTCAGGAAGAAATAATTGCCCTTGGTTTTCACATGCATCACATGCCAAATAACTTATTTCAGCACTATACTGCAGAACTGGCTTGCTGCTATAGAATTTGTTTTCTGTATCGTTGTTGTGCAGATATCATTTCAGCTGCACAGAGAAACTAATTTTTACTCATCTTCATCTTGTTAGGTGGTAGAAAGCAGTATTCTGCTCACACCTGACCTTCAAAAACAGCCAGGCCGCTTCTACTCCCTGATGACAGGGTCTGCAGCCAGTGTTACAAAACCCTTCTGCATCCCCCTTCCTAGGCAGAGCATTGAGGTACAGAGTGCAAATGCAAGTGAGCCTCCATATAAATATCACTATATTCCTTGGCACAAAGTTCACAGCTTTTTGGCATAAATTACATATTCTTTCAATCAGGAAAGCATCAGAACTACAGGAAACAAAAGTAAACATGCTAAACCAAGCAGCACATTTATGTCCTCATGCTCCTGGTATTCTAATTGCCCAGATCAGGAACATAGCCAAACATATAACCGCCACCTTCTGTCCTTCACGATGCCTTTCCAAGGGAGAGGGCAGCTGAGCTAATGGGATCTGGTGCTTTTCCTATTACAAGGTTGAAACACAGCCAGGACAAAGATTCCAGTCCTGAAGCCAGTGTCAGGGTGTACTGGCACAACCCATGCACACTGCTCTACAGACCTGTGCTAATGTCACAGCAGACTTGAAGGAGCACACAGTTTCCACAGACACAACTTCCTCTTGCCTTGAGATCTCAAGGAAGTTTTTTCCAGTGACCTTGGGATTTTGCTTCTACTTCATGGGAATGTTTGGGATGATCAGATAAAGGGAGGAGCCAACTCCTTTGAAATCAGCCAAAATTCTCTAAAACCCAGGTGTAAACCCCTTTTGATAGCAGCTCTAGCCATGCTGTCCTGGAGAAGCCACCACCACCAGCAGAGATGAGAGGCAGTTGTTCCTCAAAGCCTGCTCTGTATCACTTGAGAACAGATTGTTCCAATATGTTGTGTTGGTTTTACGAGACAGACAAGTGTCCATTGGGATATAAGGTGTAATTATAATGCAATTTCAATTAAGAGTCAAACTGTGGTCCAATAAGGTAAAAAGGTCAGTGCTATATCTAGCAATACAGCTGGATGATGGTTTTGCACTTGGCTATGAAATGAAGGGAAATCCTAACTAGGGCCAAAAATATCCCTGTCTTCAGCCATGATTTTCTGCCAAGCATCAATCCCAGAGCAAATTCTGAAAGGATATTTGCCTGGATTTACAGTTTAAAGAGTGCATTATACACTCCTTTGTTTTAGCAGGTTCGGGCTTCAACTTCCACTCTCCAGAAAGCTTTTTTTTTTCCCCTTCAAGCTTTGATTATAAAATAACTGGCTGAAGAGATTCTCCTTCATAGTGAGAGGTTTTCAGCTGTCTAGTTTTAGATTATAGCAAAAAAGAAAACTAGTACACTGTCCTGATATTGTGATTTAAGAAGCAAATACAGAAAACAGACTTGCCAGTTTATCATCAACAGTGGGAAATTATCTCAGAGCACCTCCTAGGGGACAAAGTCTGAGAAAACATCTGGAAGGGAATTTGATGAAGCACTAACTAGGAAAACAAATAGCTAGCATAGCATTCAAAAGGGAATGTCGAGGCAGGATGACTTGTTTGAGCTTTAAAATTCCCTAGAAAATTCAATATGCTCAAAGGTGTTGGACAGTGCTTAACATCAAAAGTCAAAAGCTGGGCCAAAGTGATGTGAAAGAGTATACAAAGCCAGAGGCTGAACAGGAGACCAGCTGAAAAACGAGAAGGAAAGCAGAGATTAGGTAAATTCCGGTGGTGTCTGGGACAAAGACTCTAGGTGAGCACTACAATTGTTTATTGAGGCTTATACGAGTGGTTTAGGCCATTTACAAAGCACTCCATCTTTACCAGAACTCAAATAAATATTAGACAACAGGAAAATTCTTTTTTGTCAAATAGATCTTACCCTGGAAGTAAATTTTTCCAAGAATTTGGAATACCTGCAAATGTCATTTGCCTGCATATCTGACTGGGCAAAAGCAGCCACATGACAACAGATTACAGATTTAATGAAATCCTCAGTCTGGCTTTTCACACGGGGTCTGCAAATGTCCACACATGTCCGTGAAAGCTGCTCAAAAGGGCTGGAGACAGCATCAAGCTCTCCGTCCCAGCCCCCATTGAAAATGCCTCTGCCATCAGCTGGAATACTATCTATCCTATTAAGGTTTTGGCAGCTGCAAGTGGGAATCTGGTTTTACAACCAGGCCAACTATGAGGTTAGACGTGTGCTCACGTCAGCCAACCATGACATGACATCCAATTTTAAGTGCAAATAGCCTTTTAGCTTTATAACCATGTAAGAGGGCATCCAGGGGAGCAGCATCTCTGTGTATCTTACTCCAGAAAGAGAGGATGCAGCCTGTGGAAGGAAAGGCTGAGTCAGTCATAAGAGCAATGAATTTTATATTGGACTGGAAAAGCAGGGCCTTTCCAAATAAGGCAGACTGCATAGGAATAATTGGTCTTCATCTGATGTCCCCTAAAAAAAGATTCCCTTGGGACAGGTGAAAAAACCTGGGCACAGAAAACTATGCCAATGAGATCTGGGCAGAGATAAAATGGATCTGGAAGATAACATGAAAAGCAGAACACAAGGCTCTGAACTTATCATGCCTAGATATCGTGGAAAAGGAACAAACCTTAAAAAATGAAACAAGAGAACTGGCATGTTATTACCTAAGTGACAATATCTGAGAAATTGCAATGGGCATAGGGTTGCACTAACTGTCCGCGTCCCCAGTGGACCTGACAGCAAACTATGAGTAGAATCAAACTAATCTGGTCAAAAATCAAATAGCTTAGAGCTGCCTCTTGTACAGAGCTATCTGGCTTCCAAGAAACCTTTGACAAAGTAGGCAGTGCCTCCATAGCAGATTTTAGGTTTCTTATTTATCCAGAAAGTTGCCAAGTAAGTTTTGATCTCTGAGCAGAAATTAACTGATTAGATCTTGATCATACTAGTTGTCTGAATTGCCATTGACTTCACCAGAACAGACTTGTACCATGGAAAAAGGAAACAATTGTGAGAACTACCTAATGGTTTTGTATACACTAACAGTCTGTCTCCCAAATACACTTATGTGCAACTGATATGGCAAACGCAGCAGTGGATCCATCATTTTGTTGATAAAGGTTTTCGAAGACATTAAATCCATGGGCAATCCCATCATAGTAGAGAAAGGCATCTTACAAACTGCTCGTGAGTTCACTTTTGTGGGAAACACCTTTTCTTAGCGCTGGAAATACACCAACAGTATATTTTGTGAGGCAAAGGCAAGCACTGACTTCTGGAGTCTCACACCAACATGGAACTGTAACCTTATTGCAGTGTCAGCACCGAGACAGGAACCTCTAGCAGCAATGCAGGAACAATACTCTATCCAGCTCTCGGTTATGCTGCCTGAGCCAGAAATATGGACAGATTCAAGAATGAAAAAATTTGGGAGTGTGCATGACTGCCCGCAGCTGCACAAAATGTGGAGAAGAAAGTCACCATGTTTTGAAGCTGCTGTACAAAAAGGCTCGTCACTTGAGCTCTGCTTTGGTGATCCCCAAGCCAAAAGGAAGAGAAGCTGATCCTTAGGGGCCCAGAGCAAAAATGATGGAGACAGCAATTTTACACACCAGCAACTTGAAGAAATTAAAGGAACAACCCAGGAAAGTATTGGCTGGCAATTCTCAGCTTTCTGCACCTGACAGTGCAAGAAGCCAATTGGTTTGGCTATCTTGCCATTTCCAGTTTGATATGACATGGGAAACAAAACTTCTCCTTGTTCTGACTGCTATTTGAACCCAGCATTTATATCCCAAAGGAAGAGGCTTCGTTAAAGATGCTGGTTTCCTAACACTACAAGACACACACCAAACAACACTCAGAGCTCTAGCTAATGAACCTTTTATCTCTTAAGCTCTCTGCCCTTTTTCTGGAATTGCACCATGAAAACACCACTCTTGCTCCTGCACCTGGCTTTCCATCCTTCCCTGTGATCCCTGTGCTTTTGGCCAAGAGTCTGAATTCCCATCTCCTCCAGCCCAGCCCCTTGCCTTCAGCTTCCCTGCAGCCTGACGGCCAGATGTGGAGCTCAGCCTTAGGGCCACTTCGCTTTCCTTTTCACTCAGACTGAAGAGCTACATCAGCAACTGACAGCTATTTGGTTATATCTTTTTTTAATAATTTGACTTGCATACATCCGATCAACTGAAAAGTGCTCACAGCTGCTGGGAAAAGCAGACAACAGTCTCCAGCTTGCCCTGTGAATGCAACAGAGGAGCCAGGACTCAATTTCTCGACAGGAATGCCTCCAGATCACACTGGACACAAGAGTCAGTCCAGGAAGCCAAGCTGCTATACACAAACCATAAACTATCTGTCAACACCCAGAACTGATCCTGCCCAACTTTCTAAATAACCCAGACCCACAGTGTTGTTCTGCTGAATCTCCAGAGCTCTGCCAACATTTCTTGGACCGCCTATCTCCAGCTGTCAATATATTGAGACCCATATTCTCCATAAATTCATATTTCAAAGGCAGAAGCCAGGAATGAAAGTGTCACCCACTTCTAAAGCCTTCCCAGCCCAGAGGCACCCGCTATGTGTCAGAGCAAGCAGCAGCTCACCACCATTCCCGTTACACAGGTAACAAACCTGTTGAGCAGGAGGAGAGTTTGTTGCTCCCAACAACTTCCAACAGTGCCCGATGCAGACTTTGCAGGATAGCACACCGGGTAGGCTGGCACCTGCAGGACATCAGCAACCTGAGAATACAGCACAGGAAATAATCTAACACCTGCAGCAAGGAATACAAGGGGATGCATATATTTTATGCAATTTAAATCAAAGCATGCTTATAACTCCTGCCTGAAACACTTAGGAAAACTAGAAAAGTATAGCAACCATGGAAATATTTTCCTGCTTCTGAGCAGAGAGAGGTTAGTTAAGTACAGCCCTAGGCATATCAGTTACATGCAGTTACACAGGCTCAGCTCAGAATCTGTTCACAAAGAACAAGGAATGCATGTCATGGATTTGGGTTGTAGCTTTTATTTGTACAGCCTTCATCTGGGCTTCAGAGCTCTTCAATATTAATCACAGCATAAATATAAATTAGGTAAAAGATAGCAGAGCAGAAGCCCCAAAAGCAGAGAGACAGACAGCAATACACACAGCTCTTCCAGTCTGCTTACAAACTGGATAGCAAAGTTTCCAAATTCTTTTGAAATATTGGAGTGCTGCAGGGATAACGTGATGGATTTAGACTCAAGACACTGAAGAACTATCCAAGAAAACAAAGCCTTTGATTTACACTCAAGTAAATTTTCCTCTGGATTAATCTGCCCAGCTCTGAGATAACATGTAGGTTTTTTTACACAGCCTAACATAAACAAGTCCTCCATGTGCAGTGAATGGTGGGGCAGTGAAAAGGAAAGCAGTTTGGGAGCATGTACTTTCCAAGGAACGGAAAAACACTTTGTCATTCACTTTAGGTTTGGCTTTCAGAAGTGCTGCCAGGGTACTGAATGTTTGATATAATCAGTCTGCTACCAAGAGCTTCGTTTTTGCACAGAGCTGCCTGCATCTTTAGGTGATTCCCAAAACAGCAAGGGTCTGGGTAACATCACCTCACCCACTTCTCTCCCTCAGCTAAACGTGACAGAGCGATTGTGCTGAGGGCTCCAGCCCAATGAAGCTAATGGGGACACATGCAACTGCATAAACTGGCATTACTGGTCCCCAGGGGACACAAGACTATGAAGGCAGACTGGCAGTTGTTCAGCAGTAAATGAAATGAGCCTTCACAACTGGGTGTCACGTACTTGTTTCTATTTTCTGCAATCAGCAGCATCAGTCTGATGCTTTACTGCTCATCGCAGGAACAGGACACAGTGCTGCAACACAGACCAAGGTGGGATGTGCTCTTGTTTAACCTGCACAGACCTTACATAAAACCCCCACCATGCCTGGATTTCTGTTCCCAAATTTTATGAACTGTAAGCCTATCCTCAGCAGTAACGTGCTCCCTGCCAGTCCTGGCTGTACTCAGCTCTTTGCCGTTACGCTCCAGACTGTCACCCCAGGCTGCTGGGGGTCTGATTGCCCACCCAGCCCCTCTCTCCCCAGCAGGCTTTGTCCAAGGAAGGAGGCAGCTCCCTCGGGCTGGTTTGGAGCACAACCTCAGCAGCAGAGCCCATTGCCTCCAGGCTGTGAGCACACAGGTGCTGAGCTCTGCTGGGGGAAAAGATCTCAGCTCCACAATTGTCTGCTTCAAAATCCCTGCTGTGTCTGTTAGTTTGTTTTTCTCACCAGCAATGTTTTAGGAACAGCTGAGCACTCGGATTCCCCTTTCCCCAGGACTGAAAATCAAGCAAACCCAGCTAGCACACACAGCTGCTCCTTCATCTAGAAGCACCAGTGTTTTGCATCTGGCTAGGCCACTCCTCAAAAGCGTGGTGAGAAAAAACATTTGGATAGCAGACAATTAACACAACAAAAGACACTTGGAAATAGAACCAGAATAATTTGCGTGCGTGCTAAATACTAACCCTGCAGTCTTCTGGGTTTCTATCCCGCACATTTTCTGCATGCAAGGAAAACTTATCTACTTACTCTCTTAAATCTTCTTCGGGCAATGCAACACACCACTTCCTAAAGACACAGATCACTTTTGGGGATAGCCAAGTAAAGCCTGAATTAGCAATATGGGTTCGTCAAGCAGTTTCTGTTCAGTGGTGCATCCTGCAAATTCCTAACACCAACAAGCCCTTGCCAAGTGGCTATGTGTGTATTGCACTGTAACAGCAGTTATGGAGTTCACAGTTGATGAGTGACAGTATAACAGTTTTTGGTGCTTAGTCTGTTGCACTCCAACATCTTTTCTCTGCACTGAAACACCTCACAGCAGTTTGAAGCAATAGTTCTTATACCCCTTTGTGGAAACTGAGGCACGGACCTGCACTGACCATCCAAGGGCCACCCCACCTGCTTACAAAGGCAGGATTGGAAAGCAAACCCAGATCTGCCAACTCCCAAGACTCTGGCCTCACCACAAAGCCACCTGATCACAAGGAAAATCACTAAGATAGCAAGAGACCCAGGTCCTGCAGCTCTCAGGTCTGTTCAAATTGAGGCAGGTCTCAGCTGAAAATGAGGTGCAGCACTGCTGGAAAAGAGCATGGACAGACACACAGACTGCTCTTCAGGGCAGTTTCCCACACCTGAAGGGCTCCATTTTACACCCCTGTCCAACAAGAGCAGGAGAAACAGTCGGGACGTTACAGACATCAGCACATTATGTGGAAAGCTGAAGGAATGAAGTGAAATAACTCGTGCCAGTTACTTTACAATTCCCCTGGCCTTCACCTACCACACTGGGAACAGACTGGTGGGGAGGGAGTGGAAGAAGCAGACACCATCTCCAACGCAAGAGCTCCCATTACAACTGCCTGACTGCTTAACAGGGAGAACCTGGATTTGGGGAGTTCTCAGACAAGTACAGCATGAGGTTAACATGCCTAAATTTACATCTGTCCCAGAGGGCTGCATTTCCTGTACTACAAGACCCACAAGAAGGGGAAATTAGTTTTTTCCTTCATCAATGTCTGGCTCTGTTCCAGAGGCTTTGGCTTTTTGTCCCTGCAGGAGTTTCCCCGGGGAAGCTATTTCCTTGAGGTCTACTTTCTCCTCCTGCCTGGTGTTCACCTGAAAAGGGTTACAGAGGGGCCCCAGCACCATCTCCAGGAGGTCTCCAAGCCTGAGGCTGGCCAGGATGCCCACAGAGACCAACCTCGCTCTGCATCAGGCAGCATCTTGCTGGCAGACACCCTCAAAGAAAAGGCAATTGCACAGATGCTGATCTGCAGTTGCCCACTCTGCTCCCTCCAGAGAGGGACACCAGGGCAGGAACTAGCCCCAATGCATTCTTGTGAGGCAGTGAGCACGTGCACCCCAGAGATGCCAGCTTGGACCCAGAGTCCCTGTGGGGCTGAGACTCCTCGTTCATACACCACACCCCAAAGCTGCAGCACAGGCTCCCCACCAGCTTGCAGATGTAGGAAATCAGACTCCTTCCCTCCAAAATAGCATGGCTGACACCTCCACCCCAAACCTGAAATTTAGCAAAAAGGCTCATGGGGGAAGAGGTGGAATCATCTCTCATCCTACCCTCCTCCATGTACATCATTTCAGGCTGAAAACTGTTGTGAGCAGCAAAATAAGTCCCTGAGAAAAATCTAGTGACTCTGTGTGACCTTACCCCTGCAGCACATTTTCAACACATTAATTCACTTAAAGATGAAGTTTTAATAGATTCTGACCTCCAGCATCAGAAAGACCTTCTTCAACAGCCACATGGCCTGGAAGCCTGCTCCTTTGTTCATGCTATGCTTGCATGAACTTTGCAATAGAGTCAATGACAAGAGCGTACATCAGTTCCTTAAAATTTTTAATTCTGTCTTTACGCACTTCTGATATCCTTGACCTTCCAGCTACTTGCCATCCACAGAGAAATCGTTTGGGAATACAGCCATGACGGTTCTTGGTTTATGTGACATTTTAAACGAAATCTAATGCAATTCATAGATAAAGGTTCTGCTAAACATAAGTTTGAGGTATGACATGCAGGACTTGGCAGGACTGTGGAAGCACTACATAGTGGAGGCCCAACTCACTGCACAGAAGAGCTGGGATGGTGGAAGAGTCCTCCAAGAAAGGCACAAATGTCTCTATACATGCCAAGAGGAGGCACAAGAGAACCAAAGAGTTGCAGAAAATGCTAGGGAGGAGAAAATTTCAGAGTGTGAAAAGGGAATGATTGCACATGCAAGTCAGACAAGTCTTTTCTTCAGGAACCCCAAATGGGATGAATACTTTGTGACCCTGTGTTGGCCTAAGCTGCAGCAACCAGTCTCGTCCCACTGCACATGGCACAACTCTCACCCTAAATAGCCCAAGCTGAGGATATAAGCACCCTACAGCTCCAACCCAGTGCAGACCAGATAGCAAATGTAGAGAAAGAGCCACACTTCCCCAGGCCTTCCACAGGAGCTTAGGAAAGGGTAAGGAATGAGTCGAGGAGACAAGC
The DNA here is from genome assembly GCA_008711295.1 of Anarhynchus alexandrinus. Classification (NCBI taxonomy): domain Eukaryota; kingdom Metazoa; phylum Chordata; class Aves; order Charadriiformes; family Charadriidae; genus Anarhynchus; species Anarhynchus alexandrinus. The sequence goes on along the minus strand of VUYV01000011.1, from coordinate 8,919,359 downwards.
TCAGGCAGCACAGGGACAAGATATGCCCTGGCTGTTTGCTGGGCTGACAACGCCAGCAGGACTCAGTCATCAGCTGCAAGCAGAGCCCAAGACTGAGCAGCCAGATGGAGAGAACTTGGTGGGCTGGAGCTGTGCAGCAGAGGGACAGCCTGTAGGAGACGTTGCAGTTCCTCTCTACAGAAAGGCCGAATTACGCACTGCTCTTGGGATCCAAGGGACAAAGCCAAAAGCTGCTCATCAGGCAGCAGTGAGACTTCAGCAAGGAGCAGCACAGGGCTTTAGGGGAGACATCGCTATTTGGTGGGTGACATGCAGAATAAACCTCTTAACTGGTACAGCCACTATTGAGAAAGAAGCCGAGCTGAACAGCATTTCTGCAAGCCTGCTTCAACATCACTGAATAATACAGCTGACAAATAAACAGCAAACAATACTTTTTAACAAAGGAAACATTTACACCTCTTAAAGACTTACTGAAGTACAGGTTTGCTTCCAACCTTCCCCTTTCCTGAGCCATCCATCTGCACTCACCCTCCACCCCAACAGCTGTAGAGCTTCAGTTCTGCCTAATACCTCTCCAGATTTATTGGATGCCCAGCTAGAAAGCTCCAATTGTTCCCTGTTGCAGTATTTTCCCATGGGTGAGGAATGTGGGAGGGATCCATAATATTTTTATGAATATTATATGACCTTCTGTTAACTTGATGGGATAAGTCACCGTGCCCTCCCTGAGAAAAGGGCAAGCGTCCCTTGAAATGGATGCTCATGGAGAGGCAGAGAGGTCAAACCAACAGTGGAGCCTGGACACTGGTAGGAGTTTTAATTATGAATTATGAATCTAGCTACTATAGGTTGCTATTTTGGGAGCTGCTAAATTAACAGGCAAGAAACAGGAGGATCTTTTCAAAAGATAGGGCACTTCCGCCTCCCACCCATTAACGGATGTGAAATTTTTAAGTCCTGGATCTGAAACAGCCGTGATTTGTGGTGCCTGATTTATCAAGGTCACAGAGCACCAAAGCAAAATCTTGCCTCCACTTCTGTCTCCCCTTGTGCCAAGGGGAAAGGTAATCCCCCAGAATCCCTCTCACCACCACAGTTTACATTGCTTAAAAAGATGGTATCATCTTCCCTCAGTTCATTTTACAGGGTCTGGAGAGTAAAATTGGGTGGCTTCTGGCTAAAGCTGGATAATACAACATTCTCTCATAAGAAAATGTTGCCTGGTTAAAGCTGAGAGTTTTGCGGGCAGACATGAACCTAAAGCAAGAATAACTTCAATTAAAATTGGAAATATGAGATTAAGAGAGCTTGGATTCACTAAGAGGATTTCACCTCCTTCTAAGACCTCCCTTTCTGCCTGATTTTCTGAAAAAGGTTAAAATTTCCTTTGAGTTTTACCGCAGGCTACAGGACATTCACAATCCTGCAGTCCTTATCATAAGAAATGTCACACCTGTTAACTGAAAATGCTGCTATGGCTATCCCATAAGGGTGTTAAGCCACTGAAGCAGTGACAATAAGTAAAACGTGTATCTGCTGCCACCCCCGAGAGGCAGCCATAGCATCAAAGAGGCAAGGTAAGCCCCAGCTCCTTTCAGGGCTCAGTAGACCCCAGTATGGAAGGGAAAACCCCATTTCCAGGTGAGCAGAGCGACTGTGGGGTGCTGGGGGCTTACAGTGTCTGCAGAGAGAGGTTTGCAGCACCTTTTCTCACCAGAGTGCTCCTGCATTAGGAGCCTGGACACCAGCAATTAGCTCCCTGGAAACCCTGCTGCTCACACTGACTGCAGGAGAGCTGGCAGTGGGATGCAGAGCCTGCTTGAACCTCCAAACCCTGCTCATTTCCACCGCTTTTTTGCCAGCAAAGCACAAAACAGGCCAGGGAGTCTCACACTGTCAACAAGTTGGTGGGGGGAGTGTTTTTTAATTCTCATCATAATTAAAGCTCTTCTCATCAGAGGGCATGAGGGCAATTTACCTCCTCAAGGGGAGGGGGGTGCTGGCTTTCAGCTAATGGAAACAGGCTGCTGGCTAACGGGTGGTCCGCAAGCCCTGTTTGTTTGTCTAGGGAGTAATCTCAAGCGTGGCAGGTAAGCAGCATACTGCCCTTGTGCTCCAAGAAACTACACTCACAAACTGCCTCCATCAGCAGCTACACAAAACCTACAGAGGACGAGACTGCCAAGCAGGAATTTAGCACCATTTACACCACCAGCTTGGGTGAGCAACACCATGGACCCCAACGCCACCAGCAGAGCCCTAGTTGCTGCAGGATGGCCAGGGAAACAGACTCTGGGGCTCAAAGGAGAGTTACATACTTCAGACTCATGAAAGTTTCATTTCATCTGCTTTAATTGCTAAAGGAAGGAATGAGTTGCACTGAATACAGCATTTCTGCCAAATATGTTTATGGTAGGAAAAAAGTCTTTCAGCTGGGACCAAATCTATTTGTGGACACAGATGGGCTCCAGCAGACCTTTCAGGAGAAACATCACTAGAGCTGCAGCAGGCTGCGTGCCGGGTGAGGGTATCACCTGGCCTCAGACCCCACCAGGGTCGCTTGCTCCCTGCAGCCTGCTCAGCTACCAAGACTCCCAATTCCCAGCACAAGCTCCTGTCTGCCCTGCCAGGCAGCAGCACAGCTCTGACCCACAGGGCCATGCGCTTCTCTGGATGAGACACTCACCTTCAGAGCTAGCCTTTCACTCAGGCATCTCCATTCAGCTCCTACTGCCAGGCAGGTCCTATGTGTAAGGTGCTATTTCAGTGGGGATTTTTTTTTTTAAAGGAAAAAATAAAAAAAGAGAGCCATGAGGCTGTCTGGTTGGAACCTCCAAGACCAAAAAAGAGACAATCCAGGAGGCATCAGAGTTGCTCTGGGCATCACCCATACCTCCAAACCCAGACATCAAGTGACAGCAGCAACAGAGAGGCAGGGTTCATCCCCTGGTACCTCAAAGCCCACTTCCCATAGCAAATATGTCCACCTTAGAGCTGCCTTCTCCATAGGAACAAACATCCCCCAACACAACCTACTCAGCTGCTGCATTTGATATTTAAGTATCCTGCTGTGCTCCCATAGGCCATCACAACCAGCTGAGCCCACCCTTCTCCGAAGAGGTGACCTCCTCCCTGGCTCTCCCAGGTGAAGCCAATCTTGGCTGCTAAAATCTCAACCACAATTGCCCCTGGTGCAGCCTGGGAAGTAGGAGAAATATTGGGGAAGAAACGAATGCATGGGTGTCAGCCAGTAGAAGAGTCTTAATATCTATTTGTAGCCCCAGATCACAGGTTTAAGCATTGGGATAATCCTGTAACAGCATGCTGAGAACATTTTTGGAAGACACGATGGCAAGCTGTGCTTGGGCAAGCTGCACCGGTGCACAGTCTAAAGTGAAGTTCATGATCAGATACAAATATGTTGTGCTCAAGCACGTGGTCTATTTCCATAACAATGTGCCTGAAACATTGCTTTTCTGTTAATGGGAACAATTTGTCAAAGGTTTTGTGCCTCAAAGCAAGTTATAACTTTGTGCTTCAAATTAATAAGAATGTTTCTTTCTCCCCTAGCAGAAACAAGGCAATGCTAGCTGGTTTGTGCCATCCCCCAAATAGTCAGCAGCAGAGAGGAGACAGTCTAAGCAAAGAGATTGTTAACAATCCACAGGCTGAAAGTCATTCATTTGATTTTTTTTTTGTTTGTTTGTTTGTTTTGGGAAAGGCTGTGTATAATTAGAAAATCATGAAGTAGAGTTGGAGAAAGAGATAAGAAAGTTTCATGCATCTTTGGAGATTTTATTGTTTTGTGCTGCAATTTTGACCTGAAAATATACCATGAGCTGTAGCACAAGCCCAGCAGGACCAGACTCACAGAAAATCCTCTGCTGAAGTCTGTCCACCTCCCATCTGATCTTAACTGAGAACTTCTGAATAAGAAATGCTATTTTCAATGTTTTGACCAACTTTACATAAACGTTTCCTATGAAGAAGACAAAGGCAAATCTGAGACAAGTTACTTCCTATTTGGTCTGAAGCCATTCCTCAAACTCAACCCTATTGCCCATGAGCAGATCAGATCTTTGCCCTGCTGCCCTCAACAGGCATTGTGGTGCTGGCAAGGGGAGAGGGCAATCCAGCAGCTGCACCATGCCTGCAGCAGTCCTGTCTAATGTTTCATTTTTAATAAGTATTCCCAACTGAAAAGCAAATGCTGCCCCACAACGTGTTTCTAGTAAACAAAAGAAGACAAATGCATACCAGGCACGAGGGGTGTGGGAGGAAGAGGAATGCATGATCTGCTCCCAACTGTCATCGCATGGTTTCTTCTTCTAGGGGGGTTTGCTCTGAGGGAACAGTGGCAAATCTCCTGGGGGCTCACATGAGGACAGGCCTGACTTAAAGCACTGCCTCTAGAAACATCAGGCCTGACTCTGGTCAGATTTACACGATAACCAAAAAAGATAAAATTAGTATAAGACTGTCTCTATATAGACATATGTACAGACATCTTATAGTCATAGGACTGAATGTGGATGAAACTGAGTTGTTTTTGCAATTGCTGGGCGGGGCAAAGCCAAATCATAATCAAGTGTCTTCCACTGAGAGAATGTTTAAAGAAGGGTCTGAATCTGACCCCAGTCCACATCCAAAGGTGATCTCAACTTCTGGCCCTTTTTCCCACAGCAGGAGACACCAACATTCATGGCCACACAGCTAAGCAAGCCCTGGAGTTACTTCCAGCCTCCTCAGTTTTCACTCATATTCCCCCTCCCTAACCTTCATGCACCTTCTTCCATCATCTTTTTTAGCTTATTAAGTCTGTGGTGGCCTCTCAAACATACTAAATATAAATGTGTGGACCCAGCTATGTAAATAAAATGGCCCATGGGGTGAGCATACATGAGGGTAAGGGGTCTTTCCCATGGATGGGAAGGCTGATTGCCAAGCAAATCCCAAGCCCTGCACTCCCGCACAGAGAAAGGGAGCCTAAAATTTAGAAGCAGTCACAACTTTTCTTAAAGTAGCTGATAGTTTTCCTCTACCTGGGGTGGGAAATGCCAGTTACTGGCAGTGCTAAGATCTGCCTCTGGCACCAGGAGATGGAGACCAGGAGAAAAGAGGGGCAGTGAACAGGAGGACATGTAGGGAGGAATTTTTAAGGATGAGTGGTATGCAACCAGAAGGGAAAGGATTTCTCCAGTCTTACTGTTGCTGGTGTATGTGTACATCAGTGTTGATGAGGGTACATGCTGTATGGGGGCAGCTCTGTGCCTGTCGGTAGTGGTCTGTTTGAGCAACTCCCTTGTTATTCCTTCCTGAGAAGAAGCTCAGACTGGAAAAATAGGTCAGGGGGGCAGTTTGGAAGACTGCCAGACAGCTGCCTCTCCATCTCCTGTGCAATGTCCCATGGCAGTGGGGGATCTGACCCTCTGTCAGGCGAGCAGAGGTGCCAGGGGCTGCATGTGGTGTGGTGGGACTGGGTGTGCGAACTGTGAGGTCTCACTGGCGCACACCCTCTGCTAGGTTAGAGGGTGACTTTGCTACCCACCCCACAGTGAGTCTCTTCTTCTGACTGAAGAGGCCTTCATCAAGCTGCCAGCTCTGATAGAGTCCTCTGTGCTTCTCCACGGGTGCAAAGGGGCAGGAGGAAGGTGGTCCAGGGCACATGGCCACCTAAGACGGTGAGCTCACAGGGCAGGACAGCAGTGAGACCACACCTGAGCTCTGGCTCGCTGTCACACTAACACAGCACTGAGCCTGCTCCTACTTTTCAACAGGCAGAGAAAAGCCCACACCAGGTTCAGGGAGTGGACCTTTAGTGCAAAGTGAGGTACAACACAGCCGGTAGTACCCAGAGTCGCAGGGGATGCCCAAGCCAGAAAAATATAATACATGGCCAGAAACTTCTGCCCAGACCCACAGAGTCACACCTGGAGATCTGATGTGATGGACAAACTCAAGTTTACACCCCATCTTTCCAGCTGAGGACAGGACAGCCTGCTCCTCTCCTTCCAAATCACACTAGCCATGGAAGGGTCACAGGGTTTGCAGAGGAAGCTTTCTCTTTTCTGATCCAGAGCCCAGTGCCTAGGCTGGGGGACAGAGAGATGGCATATGGGGTTTCTCCAGGGACTCATCTAACCTCATCTGACCCCCATCTCCAGGACGTCTGTCTCCTTTGCTGCTGCTTCTCCTTGCTCTCAGCCTCTTGCTATTCCCAGCCCCAGCTAGGGGTGACGTGACAAACTTCCTGGCTTAAAACCTATACACTCAAAACCTTTTTAGATAACATAGTAAAAGACGTGATGGATCCTGCTGTATTTGTTTGCTTTGCAGCCTTTGGAGGCAACGCCAAGTAAAATGAAGCCCCAGAATAACTCCTATTGAACAGGAACATTTTAATAAATAACCTCTGCTACACAGCTCGCAAGTACTTGAGCATTTCTACATCTCTGCAGCCAAAAACATGTGTTTTGTGTTGCTTCACATAAATCTCTCTGGTTATTTATCTGCATAAACCCTTCTATAAATTGCTCACTGGGCCTCAAAATGCAGCAAGCAGGCTCTTTGATGTATGTCTCAATCACCAGGTGAATCAATCACTGCTGTGCACACCTTGTTTGCTCCCACACAGGGAGAAGTTACCAGTCCCCTTTGCCAGAAAAGAGTGCAAAAAGTCAAATGGTTTTGATGGATGGATAAATGTCTGTGGGCTGAACCTCATGCACAGAACTTGTTTATGCTGAGAGTTACTAGCACTCCCTCCTCCCACTAGCTGATAAAATACTCCTCCTTCATCCATCCTTATGAAATATACACCAGACCAAGAGCCTGCGCATGAATATTTGCTCTCTTCATGAGCTCCTTTTACACTACTGCATTTCCTCCTGTGGCAGCAATTCCTCTCTGTACAGGAATAAGTAAAACATCAGCCTTATTTTGTGGTGTTAAAGTGTTATCAGTCTTCTTACAGACCCGTTACACACTCATCATCATTACAGCACAACTTTTAACATTTATTCTGAGTCTGTGAATGAATTGTGTTCATTTTTGTTGCAGTTTAACTGAGTAGCTTTTTTGCTTGAGAGCTACCACTGGATTTCACAAGGGATGTGCAGACTCATTCACCAGCAGCCAAGATTCATCATCCTCGAGTGAGCTGTACTGCTGACATGCTGTGTGATACTGTCCGGATCAAGGCATCACCCTGCCTCAGTTTCCCCCTTCAAAATGAAAATGAGTCAGTGCAATAGAGAAATTAAGAGCATTTATGTTGACATAGCTCTCCTGTTGGCAATGTTGTCGAGTCTCAATGATGGGAGTCAGCCTGCCTATACAGTACACTATAACATGTCACACTTCTCTAGGGAAAGCAACCCCTTGTGAATGCCCTCTCACCCCTGCACATGGCTCCTGCACTGCTGCTACGAGTTGCTGTCTCCCAGGGTGGCAGCTCATATTAGCAATGTTTTTGTAGCAGGGCCTGAAGGGATGGAGAAGTTGGAAGAGGGGAGACAGAACCTTAGACAGCTTGGCCAGCAGTTCAAACACCTCCTAGCGTGACAGCCCGGAGCTCGTATCCTCTGGCAGATACTGAGGAAGGAATTGGCTGGCCTTGGGAGCAGGTTACAATCTTTATTCAGGGGTTCCAACAGCAGCTGAACTGCTGATTCAGAGAGAATATTTGTGATTGATTTCATCCCTTCTTCAGCTGCATACAAATAGGGTGAGGCTGCTCTGGAGTACCTCATGGGTAATTTTTCTGCCTCTGCACTGCTCTTGTGTAGTTATCTTTGGTACCCCCTGGGCTCTCTGCTTTCTTTTGACCTGTGGTGTGGGGCTGGACTTCTTTTACTACAGCCCACTGTTAGAAAAATTATTCTATTAAAGGTGGAGATGGGTCTTTCAAACCCCTATTCACCTGCCGGTTTGATCACTTCAGTCCCATGGGACTTCTTGTGGGGTAAGGAATTTCTCAGAGCCAATGGGAAATGTGGATGTGTGCTCACATGAATCACATCCTCCCATGGGGCTGAAATCCATGGTCTTTACATCCAGATCACAAGCTATGTCTATATTGCAATAAGTGATCCTAAGCATAGACTTTCCCATCTGCTCTGCCTTCCTGTGTCTGCCTTACCAATCACTTCTAGTTGCCTCTTAAACTGTACCCACCTGCTAGGAGGGCTTTGTCACATCAAACTCAATGTACTCTGGGAGTGTTTCAGACTTCAGCCCAGACACGCAGACCCTGCGGAAAAAGAAGATGGATCTATTTTCAGTGTGGCAGTCCATCCGGACTCACTGATGCCAGCTTCAGTGTAACAAGCCTGCAGCAGGCTGACTGCTTCATGGTGGGGAGTTCCTGCATGTGTGGGCAAGGTGGTGTATGTGACATGTCAGCTCATCTTTGAACATGTCTGGAGTCCTCGCAGCTATTGTATGGGAGCAGCTCACAGCAGGGGAGTCTGACCAAGCCCACACTCCTGCAAGAAAGAACGGAAACTGACGGGAAGCAGGCATATATAGGACACGCAGGGACTCGCACAGGGTGTAGCCATGCCTCAAGATCATGCATGCAGCTTCCTTCATGTCTCCTTTCCCTCTTTACATGACAAGTTGAGGTCTCCTGTCATCCACTTGAGAGCCAAGATCAGCATCCTGAAGACCAGAGATTCCCGAAGAAGATGAGGTCCTCGAGTCCCCACCACCAAGCCCAGCACTGAGCTCTGCTCCCTCTGCCCCAGGCATGGCCCAGCAACCCCATCACGCTGAGGCTTCCCTTTCACCCCACTCCCTCTCAGTGGAGACACGGACCGAGCAGATGGCAGAGTCCGGCTCCTTTGCTGTATTGCCCCTCAGCACAGCAGAGGCAGTCCCACTGGACAGGGCTCGTGCCTGCGACATGGAGCAGCCCACCGCTTGGTGCACCAGGCACATCCCTGATGGTGGGAGCAGCCAGGTTCCTGGTAGCTCCCTGGACAGGCAGCTTGTGCATCCTGCTGGCTGGCATCACCCACATTAGTTTGGGGGAGCACGCCTGTCCCTGTCACGGCTTTGCCGCCTCCACAGCTCTTTACAGCTNTTTTCAGCCCCCCGCCCCCCCCCCCCACCCCATCCTGTCTCAGCCCTCCTAACCACTCACACTCTCTGCCAGCAAAGAAACTTCGCAGGCAGCTGAGTAGCGGCGAGATTGGAGACATTCAGTTCCTTGGGGCTTAGTCTTGAACTTAGTGCCTTGAACTTAGTCTCAGCTCTTCTGGTGTCTCCTATCCCTCGTTCCACTTCAGCATTCCTGGTTTAACTTTAAGGTCATCCCCCAAAGATCATGAGCTTAAATCATGCAATTAAAAGTAATACTACTAATATTAGCAAACAAAGCTTTTTTCACTTGGGAATTTTCTTTTCTCTGGGTTTTGAGTCCCTTTTTGCAGCTTTTCTCTGCAACTTTGTGAGCTAGAAATGTGTTTTCATAGAGAGCCTTGTGTAATCACATCGTTCTGGGAGATGGGCACCAACCTCTGGGAGCCCTGCTATTGAACTGGGGATCAGATGCATAGTAAATAAATCTGCTTTTGATAGTTCTTGTTATTACAGCTTGGTTTAAGACACACACATGGGTTTTCAGTGTGTACATACATACACACGCACATGTACGTGTGCCTCCTGACCACACACCTTTCTATGTAAAATACCACAAGCTCAGTGCACAGTGCCCAGCCCACCCAGTGTGAGCAGGATGGCACTGGGATGGAGATTGATCCCAGCTGTCCTGAGCAGAGCAGAGCCCTGGGGAATGGACAGCCAGGAGCCCCTCACACACACTGCCGCAGGGGGCCAGTGTTAGTCCACTTTTTGGAAAGCCTCTAATGTTGGTGTCAAACAAGTGAGGGAACAGAAGGGAAGTTTATGCTGACGTGCTGGGAGGTCCCCTACTGAGTGAGGCGAGTTAGCCTGGGTTCAGGGGGAGGAGGCTTGCAGGTTTCACAGGGAAAGCAGGAGTCACCAGCAACTTTGCCTTTGCCACAGAGGCACTCTGTCCCATTCTCCTGGCAGCACACCCACGCCATCGCGCACCACAGTGAGATGAGCTTTATTAACGTTGGACACCCGGATGGGAGCTCAGCCCCCGGCCATGGCCAGGCAGAAGGCACAGCCTGTGCAAATGCCAGGCCTGGCCCCACAAGAAACGCAGTGCCTCTCCATCCACGCCGGCAGTGAGGAGGTCCCCAGGAGAGGCTATGAGCACAAAGGCTCTTCACCAGCCCCTCCAGCTCACCCTGTCTGCTGGCTCAGCCTGCAGCACTGGACCTGTGCTGCCAAAGGCCTCTGGGGCTGGCTGTCCTGTGCGGGGACAATCAGGGCAGTATACTGCTGAGCCTTGACCCCATCCCTGGTGGGGTGGGAAATCCCCAGAGGAGGGGGAGAGTGTTCAGCAGCATGTCGCACACACTTTGATTGCAGAGCATAAAGCAAAACAGGCCAGTTATTGATTTCATGTTCAATGCAGCTCTGGGCTCTTCCTAGCCCCCTTCAGATCCATGTGGTGTCTATCATGCTCGTCTTGTTCAGACAGTAAAACTTTATGGTGCCCTTTCATCACTGCCTTGCAGAGGGCTGGCTGCAGCCTGCCTTTTGCAAGGAGCAGCTGGGCTGGTGGTGAAGCAGTGGGATCCTGCTGTCCCCTGCCGGGCATCCCCAGCACGGTTTGCAGCACTGCCACAGATTTGAAGTCTACACAGGGCATGATTTACTGGTTACGGCAAAGGAAGAGGGGGCACACCGAAGATTTTCTCTCCAGCTCTGCTGTTTATGTGGCTCCAGGCACCCTAGTGCCACGTTTTTTCCCTGCCTCAGGAGAGGAAGGAGGTCTGCCAAGCTCACCTCAGGATGCTCTCGGTTCATTCAGACTGGTTTGGAAAGCTGGGGACCACTGGTGAAACAAGGCAGGGCAAAACTCCCACTGACTGCAAGGAGATGTTTGTACCCAGTGACGCCACAGCTGCAATTCATCGGTGCTTCCAGTCAGCTAGGTCCATCTACCATCAGCTGACTGCCATGAAAATCCATTTCCTCTCCATGACAGGTGACCTGGTGGAAGGAGGGCACAAGGAGGCAGCACATGGCACCACTGCAAAGGCTCTGGGCAGCTGCCTGCTGACTGCCTGCCCTTCGGCGGCCAAGGCGTTGGTGTCAGCCTGTCTCAGATGAACATGTCGGTGGAAGGAGATCCCACCTCTGCTGCTACTGCTTAGAGAGGGGACCAAGGCTGCCAAGCCAGGCTTCTTGTCGTAGTGGTTATAGCTGAGGGCTTGGGGGAGGGGGAGGAATTAGCAGAAACAAATTTCTAGAGCATTGTGCAAGGCAGTTTGGGAGCTGTTTTTACATAATGGGCAGGGAGTGAGAATAGCTAAGCCAAGCATATTCCCATAGGTTTCTGCCAGAGCATGGTTTGTGGTGCCCTACGCCCCATGATGGGAATCTCCGCTCACCGCGGCACTCTTGCAGCATCATCTTTTTGCAGATGCGAGGCAGGAGGTGGCTGCTGCTCCCCCACAGCCTTCCAAGGGTCGACACTCAGCACAGACATTGCACTGTGGCCTTGGTCACAGAGGAATGGCCACAGTGGCCACACCATAGCAAAATGACTTGAGCAAAATGTAAGGTGGGAGAGATGAAGATGAGGATTAATATCACCATGAAACCCTAACACTGAAACAAAATCCTCTCAAATCAAACCATATATCACTGGAAGCAGCCTGTAAATGTGAATCCTGGCTGGCAGCCAAAGTGCAAATGGCAAGCCTCTGTGCAAGGGAAGTGGCTTAATGTGCAGTGGGGACCACTGCTATTACATGTCCCAGAACAGGCTGTGCTGGTGCATAGGTTTTGCAGTGTTGGTTACAGGCTATTAAACCCCTCCAAGGTCATAAGTTCTCAGTCCTTTTCTGACTGTGTAAACTCTTTCCAAAATACCTCACCAAAACATACTCAAATGGCATAGTTTCATTGAGGGCATCATTTCCCTACTTGAACAGAGGCAGAACAAGAAGGGACCCCTCTACCAAGAAAAATCAGGTTCATATGAGGTTGCTTTGTGGGACCACTAGCCAAAAAGTTCCTAAATGGAAGGAATGAGCTGCTAAAGGAACGTTGGTACAAAGCAAGTCTGAGGATACCTGTCCTGTTCGCTCCATACTCCCCTCCTGGGCACTGGAGTGAGAAAAACACTAGTGCACCAGCGAATAGTGAGTGGGGAAGACTTTAAGTTACCACAGCCTAAGAGTTTCCCCAGGTGGGGGACAAGGTCCCTCAGGAAGGCTGATGTACGCCCACTCAGAGGATGGAGGTTGCGCAATAGCTAAGGGAACATGGGAGGGAGACAGGAGGTTTAAACTGTTAACGTATTAATCTGCCTTTCCCAAATGGATTCTGTTTCTCCACCACCACCCATAAATTTATGTTTATTTTAAACCCTGGGGCTTGCTGCCTTCCAGAAAGGAAACACTGCTATCAAGGGCACTTAGACAAAGTCATGTTGTTTCTGGGTAAGACCTCAGTGCAGTTTAATAAGAACTCCAGAGTAACAGCCCAGCACGCTGCACTGTCCATGTTGGCAATGGGGACCCCCACCACAGGAGGAGGCAGCAGTTTGCTGCACTGGGAGATGCTTGGTGCTGCTGAAGGGTGGGTGCTGACAGCGCTCAGGATTGCACTGTAGTGTTTGCTGCTTTTATTCAAGCCTAAGACCATGGCTTTAAGTGATTCTGAAAGACTGTTGCATCTTCCTTTCATCTATTTTCTTTTTAAGTAGTTTTCTATCTTTCAAGTTTGTAAAGAAACACCTGAAATTCAAACATCAATGTTAAAAAAAACCCAAGACGGTATGGAAAAAAGGCACCCAGGTTGTTTGCATGACCTCAGGGTTCTTAAGCTGCTTTGGTGATTTCTGGAAGCGGAGGGTGCTCCTGGAGCCTGCAGCGATGCACCGTGAGAGGGCATAGGGATCACCCAGGCTCACCCTAGGGAAGCCCCAGCTCAGCTCTTCTCCAGCCTTTGTGTGACCTTCCCTCCTGGCGTGCCTCTGTTTCCCTCTTTGTGTCTCTTTTGAAAAGGAAGTTTTGACACACCACTGAGTCATCAGCTGTAGAAAACCCATAGCTCCTTCAGACACAAATACCCACGGCAGTGCGGGAGGACAGGTGCAAATGGGAACACCCAAAGGCAGTGCCAGTGCTGAAAAGCAAAGACATGTTTTGGGTCTGCACCGTTCAGCACTGCCCCTCGGGATGCTCTGGAAACCCTTCTCCGGTGGAAAATGCCCAAATGGAAAACATACTTTGCCCCCAGACCTTGTCAGCATTGTCTACTGCAAAAGCCCTGCCACCCGCCACCTCATAAGTGTTCAGACAAAAACACCATCTGAAGTTATTTACAAGAATTAAGGACTCATCTCAGGTCTTTGGCTGTCCTGGGAAAATCCCAGCCTGAAATACAGACCAAGATCCTGTGAAAGAAAAGCTGTCACTGTGCCCTCGGACCAAATCAGCTCTACCCCTGGGACAGGTCAGTACAACACATACTGGCCAGGCTCAGCTTTGTGGGTCAGGCAGGTGAGAGGGGATGACAGGAGACCAGTTCAGCCAGTTGCTGCTTTGCCACAGGGCTGCCTGTGCGTGAGTGGAGCGTGATTCACCCAGCCCCTTGCCCGCACTGCTGCCGGCTTCGCGGCGAGAACAGCAAGGGGCAGGGGCTCCAGTGACTCACCCAACGGCGGCTGCAGCTCGAGGTGAACTCACTAGCCCGTGAACCCACAGCCCCGTGGGCACCAGACATCCGCGCTGCCCACGGGGACTGTGCTGTTGCTCACATACCGCTCCTGCCAGGACTGCACTGACCAGGCGCTGCTGCCCACATTGCGTCTTCCTGGGGCAGAAGCAGGTGGGGATCAAATCGGTGACCCCTAGTGAGATGTACCATGTTCATGCAGAGAGGTTCATGGTTCATCATACCATGTGGGGATGGGGTCCAGGCCAGCACTGTCCCATCTTGGCCTTCAGACATGCCTAGAGCTGCCCCTCTCCAGAGGTGCCATGTCCTGAAGAGACAAGCCAAGAACCCCCAAGCTGTCTGCCAAATACAATACAAAGAGGTCAGTTATGTGTGCACCCCACTCCCCTTGTCAAGACACTTGTGTGACCCTGGTACCATTCAAATGGCTCTGGTGACTACAATAAAGACATACATTTCACTGAGGTTCCCAAGAAGAGAAGTACACATCTTCCCTGCTATGGTTGGCCTGGGTCTGTAGGACCTTTGGGAATAGATCTGATGTCCTCGTTCCTGTGGTTGCATATCAGCCCGGGCACTGTCCGAGCTGTACCGGTCAGAGCATGGCAAAACCTGTGCTTTGAGTGGCAGCCGTGGTGGGAAGCTCAGCTGCAGGAAGCAGCAGGACCGGGGTGCCCTGGGAGCCCCACGACCTGCCAGAAACATGCCACCGTGTCACCAAGAGCAAACATCGGCATCCTCACAAATGGTTAACCTGCCAGGAGCTGCACAGCACTAATGACTTCACATGCATTTAATCAGCTTGGGCTTCCAGAGCCTCCTCCTCGGGAGCCTGAAAGGCCATGCACCCCGGGTGCAAATGCTCCCAAAGCTGCACCCCCCCCCCCTTACCAATCATTAATCACCGCCGGGCCGGCAATGCGAGCAAGCGGCAAGCAGGAAAAGGCCAAGTCTCCACAGCCCCCGCCGGAGCAGCGGGAAGCAGTGCTGACTGGTTCCCTGTGGTGGCAGCTCGCTCTCCGACCACCCTTCCCTGGGAGGCCCCGCTGGAGGTGGCCTGTCCTACACCCACTGCCCTTTCCTTCAGGAAGGTCACTCAGTCCTGGGTGCGGGAGGCTCTGCCCGAAGCTGGGAGCTGCTGGGCTACTCCTGAGGCGGGACCTCTGAAGAGGGAGCTTCTGTCTACTCGGCACCGCAGTCTTCATCTCTTCACCATGCGGCACAAGGCGCTTTGGAGTGCCCTGGAGTACACCTGCCGACTGCTGGGCATCTCCACTGCAGCAGGTAAGAGCGAGCTCTCTTTTTCTTTGGCACTTAGAGGCACCAAGCGGATATCAGGACCCCTGAGCTGTGTCCCTGCCTTTGGCCAGGTGCAGCCCCTGCCCCATCCTACTAGGGGGACAAGGAAACTTAATCAGTTTTGCTTTGGGACCCAGGGAGGGAAGGTGCTGGGTGCCTGGCCAGGCTCTTTCCAGATGCTATGGGAGGCAGAGTGAGACATCAGAAAGGAAGACCCAGCACTCAGTACAGCAGAGGACAAGCTAAAGCACAAATGGAGAAGAAAACTAAATTATATTCTCGTAAAACAGAGCTGTGCACAGGCAAGATGTGAATGAGACTGAAAAGCAAAATACTTATGGTTGCGCAAAGCTGCCAGGCTGCTCTGTGGGATGTGAGAATGAAGGAGGAGCCGCTTGTGGTGTGCACAGTGAGTTGTCCTGTGCCAGGCAGGATGGAGAGGTCCCAGCCATGGTGGCACAGCTACTGCCAAAGTGCTGCTCTGCCTCTCTAGCAACCCGTCAGGGAGCAGGCTCAGGAAGCGATTCAGATTATAGCTGCAGTACAAACATCATAAATTCACCCACCTGGCTAGCTGCATCCTCTCACCCGCTGCCAGGGGCTGCTTGGGACCAGCATCCTCTGGTTTGGTGACACACCCCAGTGCTTGGTTTCAGGTGAAATGCAGGTGTTTTGAGCCGGATGTCTCAGGCATAGCATCTCACCCGGAAGGACTGAACTGTGGTGAATAACCCTCTCTTATCGGGCATCTCCGGATGGAATGTGGGGAGACAGCTAACGCAGAGGGCTCAGGAGTTTATTCTGGCACTGCTGCTGACGTGCTGTTATGGGACAGGACAGGCAGTGCTCTCTGCCTCAGTTTCCCCATCAGTACAGCAGAGATCAAAGTGCCTGATTTGCCTAAAGGCTAGAGGTGAGAACTGGAGGTTCCTGGTGAGAGGTGGCTGGAGGTGGTGCCTGTGGTTCCTGTGTCAGACACCCAGGAATTTCAGATTCAGGCAGTGCAGAGCAGGTCACAGCAGGCCCTCCTACCTCCTCATTTCCTTTATCAACTGCAGCCATGAGAGACACTTTGTTCAAGTCAGGGGCAAAGTAGAAAGCACGCAGGTCAGCTGGAGAGAGCATAGGTCCCCAGGGACACCCAAAGCCCAGGTGGGACACTGGAGGCTGTGCTCTGGAATGTGGTTTAAATGGCTGATAACAGGCAGAGAACTGAGTCTCTGAGTTTATACAAACTCCCAGTAGATAAGTGCACATTACGATCAGACTGCAACAGATAGGAACTGGGACACGGCTTTAACCAGTAAATGCAAATCTCTTCCTTTCTCCATCCCCATTCCCCCTGGGCCCACATGAGCTCAGTGCTGGTCATGTTCTCCCTTAAAGCTCCGAGGAAACTCATAGAGACCTTCCTGCGAGAAAACATGAACTTGTTGCCATGGGAAAACTAGAGCTAGAACAGCAAAATTGAAAGTAGCTTACAATTTGGAAGTGTCTTAGTGGAATATAATCTCTCTCTCTCCTGCTCATTTTCTTTTCATCATTTTGCATCATCTGCCCCTCTTTCTGTAGTTCTTGAAATGAGCAGTGCAGTAGTCTCCCTGCTGAGCATCACAGAGCAGAGACAGCTGCCCTACCAATCTCTGTGCTTTTCCATAGCTCTGATGCATTCTCAGTATCACCTGACTTTCCCAAAAGACCAGTGAAGAATGGGAGGTGCCTGTGTTTTATTCCTCTGTGTGTCTCAGTGGACTAAGAAAACAGCTTGATGCAGCATTTAGTGCCTGATGAGGTGTGTGAGGTTTCTGCATGAAATGGAAACCAAGCAGAAGAGAATCCCAAAGGTTTTGTTTGAAAAAAAAAAATGAAAGGGAGAGGAGAGTGCATCAGCCTCACTAATTGATTCTGAGAATCAGCTCCATAAGCTGCTTGCAAACGCAGAAGGTTACACACATAATACAAACCTTCCCTTCCCCCAGGATCTTGGACTGTAATGGCTGTCTGCAGTGGTGGGGCTACAGGGTTTCTTGTGTGTGAGAAATTAGATCGCCCTGCCTTCGGCAGAGCCTCATGAAGAGCGATCAAACAGCCCCACAATTCACTGCAGTGTTTGGGGCATCTCTGTAGTTTAGAGATTTTAGGCCTTGTGATTTCTGTATCTAGGGAGAGAGTCCTTACTTATTTCTTAATTCTCATGCTTTCAACCATTTAATTCCTAATCATGTGCCTTAAGCCACATGGTTTGGATAAGATCCAAATCAAGGCAGCAACTAGTCCAAACAAACACCTCAGAAACAGCCCTTTGCTTCTTGCAGATTCTTCATCCAAACAGCTTTGTGCATAAAACAGAAGCTGTGCAAAATCAGGAAACCTCCCCATCCAGAGCAGACTCAAGCATAACAGCCGAGCTGTTGAATTCTGCATTCATCTGCTGGGAATGAATGGATGAATGAATGAATTCCACATTTGTAGGGAAGATTATAAAGAAGGCTTCTCAGTTATGAGATAGCAAAGGACAATACTTTGCATGTGGGCTTACACAGCTCACACAGCTTCACAGCCCTCTGATGAGACTGATTACTCTTTGCCTCTGCTCAAGGCTGGAGAGACAGCCTCCATGGAGGAAGGTGGCCTGTGAGCCCCATGTGTTCCCCCAGTTGATAGGAGCCAGCAGCTATAGGTGACATGTGGAAACCACAGAAGGGCTCAGGCACAGTCTGTCGACATTGACCCACCTTGCAGGCTTGATGGACACTGGTCTGCATCCCCATTTGGGAGCCTGGTACCCTTCTCCAGCTGGGTAAACCACAGCTCAGATAAATGAAGCCAACCAGCACCTCAAGCTTTGGCCAGCATCCATTGAGCAGGACCAGTGGTGAACTTCCTGAGCACCAGTGGATGGGCAGGGACTGCTTGGTGATAAGTGAAGACATCAAGGGCAGACAGGAGTGCAGTGACAGCCTAGAGCGATGCCCTGGCCATGAGACCTGGGCTCCACACAACCCCATGCCACTGGCGCTTGTGCACCATAATGGTCACGGACCAACCAGCCTGCTGCAGCTGGTGTGAGGCACTTCATTTTTGCACCATTTTGGAAATAGTCTTGTGGGGAATTGAAGGATGCTGAAGGAAATTTTCCATCCCCTGAAGCTATTGGCCCCCAACAGCCAGTCCAGGGAAGATTTTAGCCTCACTAATACTCTTAATCCCCTTTAAACTGACTCCCCAGTGTGCTGTGCTGGCCAGGGCACTGAGGGGATGTTCATTCCCTGTTTTTGATCTGCCTGCTCTCATTATATGTTTTTCTGTTTGGCTAGCAAAGGATCTTGATGCCATGGCTACAGCTACGGCCCTTTGTGAAGGCAGCTGGCATGGTTCCCAGGTCCTGCTGCTGCCCTGCAGCCGTGTGTTGGGTGCAGCAGGCCTGGGCAAGCAGGGAGGGCAGGAGAGAGAGGCTGGCGGGCGCTGGGGGGACTTGGGCAGAGAGGTCCTCAGACATGGAGGGGGCAGAGGTGGATGGGGCAGTGGGAGGGAAATCACTGTGGCAGCCGTGATGAAGAGCTATGGCAGGGGGTAGAAGGGACACAG
Source organism: Anarhynchus alexandrinus (assembly GCA_008711295.1). NCBI lineage: Eukaryota > Metazoa > Chordata > Aves > Charadriiformes > Charadriidae > Anarhynchus > Anarhynchus alexandrinus. The sequence goes on along the minus strand of VUYV01000011.1, from coordinate 8,900,678 downwards.
GACATTCCTGCTCACCTCCTCCAGCTGTCCAAGGCCAGCTGGTGTCCCCAGAGCACCCCTCCTCAGCCCACGCAATGACAGGGGTGCGGCTGGGATGGGTTTCTGGGCTGTATGTGATGGCCAGCATTGAGCTCTGACCCCCCCGGGTTGGTGTGTCAGCATGAATCACTGGTGCTGGCAGTTCTAACATGCTGCACAGCACGGGGGGAGCCACCTTGCCAGCCCTGGGGAAACGGGGGCATCAATCCTGTGAGCTGGTGGGGCACCGAAGAATCAGGAACCAACCCTGCAGTCAGCATCTTTCCTGCCTTCTCTTTCTAGTGCTGATCGGTGTGGGCGTAGAAACTCTGCAGCATGGACAGTTCAAAAGCCTGGCTTTCTATCTGCTGTGAGTATTTTTGCCCTTGGAATCAGAGCCAGTGGGGGTGACTAGTTTGACCCCGCCACCATACGCAGCACCAGACTAGACTGCAACAGCAGCAGGGAGCAGTGTCCAAGGATTTGGGGAATTCAGATCTCCATCTCTAGGTTTCAGATAAATAAGCTATTTCTATTAGAGAAAGGTAAGCTACTGCATTGCCCATGCTACTGTAGACTAAGGCAGGCCAGAGGTGACACTGGCTGCAAGCTGACCCAATGGGGGCAGAAGGGCTTTGAGCTCTCCTCCACAAACAAGCTGAGCAGAGGGTGTTCAGACCCCAACACACTGACTGTGTTGTGAACTGGATCGTAAATCCTGGCCCTCTATGCTCCTTCTGCCACCTGGAGAGCATACTCAAGCCCAGCCCTGTCCCCCTGACAACTCCACCTTTCAGTTTTTCAGGGGTTGCAGTTACTGTCTGTGAAGGCTTCTTCTTTATCAGTTTGTTCCTGGAGATGTGCTTCACGTGAGTAGACCTTGTCCAGTATTCTCCAGCCTTGGTGGGACTTCCCTAAGGCAATTTGCCCCTTACAGGCAACATCAGACCTAGCTGAGCTGCAAGTGCCAAACCAAAGGTCCTGCCCCTACTGCCACGGCAAGTGCACTCAGGCAGGGGGGAGGTAAGTGGGGCCATGTCCACAGCCAGTTAAACCTGTGTTTTAACCCAGGCTTGTGTCATAATTTGCTGAGCATTAGCATGACAGACCCTGGTCTGCAGCATCTGCTTAGCAAGCAGTATAAAGTCCTGCAATGGACTGGGGTTGAAGGAAGAGCCAGAACCCCAGGGTGAGCTGCTGCTCCCTCCCAGAAACAGCACAGAAGTTCAAGTTAGAATGTAGAAAATCCTTATGTACTTCTCAAAGGCTGAGCAATTCTGCTGTCTTTTAGCATAAGCTCAAAAGCCCTGATAACTTAAACACAATGCCTTACTCCAGCTGATAGCCACTTGACTAGTTGCCAGGTGGGCAAATGAACCAAGGAGACGTGGCCTGAGATGCTGACCTCTGGCAGATGTAGCCCCTGGCCTCTTCCCCCATGGGAGGGGCTCAGGCTTTGCTTACCTTCCCTGGCCAACAGTGGTTTCCTGGCAAGCCAGAGTGAAGATCTGAACCTTTAGATGAGTGATTGTTAAGTCCAGAGCTTCTTGCCATGTGCCCCATCCCACAAGGACGTCTGTTTCTCTCCCCAGGTATGAGCCTGACTCCCTGGCACAGGCCTGCTGGAAGCGAGGTAGACGCCCAGGGAGCTTCCAGAAATTCCTGGGGTACACGCTGCTGTCGGTGGCTTGCTTCCTGCATCCCATCCTTGTCTGGCATGTCACCATCCCTGGTGAGGAGCCCATGCAGATGGTGGGGAGTAATGCAGATGGAACAGGAGTGTGGTCTGTTGGGGCAAGAGAGGATGGGGATGTGTGGGGTAGAGATCGGTTGTGGGGACCACTGAGCTAGCTGGACCAAGCACTGCTTGGTGAGCTCTTCATTTTGCCCCAACCCTGAACCAACATGGCCTTCTCCCCAGGGTCCATGCTGGTGCTCACTGCCTTGGCCAATTTCTTGCTGAGCAAGAGGAGGAAGAGCCCAGAGCACAAAGAGACACATCCTCAGGTGGGCCAGTACGTGGACCCTTCAGCCACTGTGGCAGCCCCAACCATCGCTGGTGATACTGAGCAGACCTACACCTTCCACGGGGCCCAGAGGGAGCGGCATCGCTCATTGCTGGGCCACATGAAGAGCATCCTAAAGGGCAGCAAGGACAGGAGCCCGGCCCCAGTGGCTCCTGCCCAACCAGTGGCCCCGCCAGCCCCACGCAAGCAAGTGCACTTCCAGGAGAAGGTGGTGCAGATCATCCCCTCTGTCAGCGAGAGCCTGGAGGATGTGGAGAGTGAGGCTGAAGAGACCACGTCGGACACAACACCCATTCTCACTCCGCCCGATGCCCCCATCATCCTCGCTCCCCTCAGCTCCACAGGCCTCTTTTGAGCCCTCAGCAGGAGCAAGGACAGGGCAGACATGCTACCCCTACAGCTGGCATCTCTCCCTGCCACTCTAGCAGCTGAGGGGCCCCTAGAGGTGGCCCTCCTTGCCCTCCCTGCCTCCAGGGTGACAGCTGTGTCACTACCTCCTTTTCAAGGGGCTGCCCACACTACATGGTCCCACACCTTGTGACAGGGCTGGTGGCTGTCCCCAGCCCCTGCAGCGCTGTGCCCAGGGGACAGGTGGTGAGTGGTTCAGCCAGGGTAGTGCCAGCACAGTCAGGTTTCTGCTCCCATGGCCTCACGTGTGGGTCACCCCTCTGTTATGGCACTACACATCCCAGCAGCTGCTCCTGCCTAAAATCACAGCTGTGGTGTGTGCCTCCCATGAGGCAGATGCAGACAGGAGGAGGGGACACCACCATGCCCCCAGAGCAGCCTCCTGCCCTCGCTGCACATGGAAGTGCTCAGGGATGGGACGCATCCAGCACAGAGGACCGCAGCCTGCAGGTTCCCTCACAGCACCTGTACGGGCTGCAGCAGGCCCAGGACATCTAAAACATCATTTCAGAGGTGGGCTGAGACCAAGCACACCCCTAGGGCTAGCACCCATGAAGTGCCCTCCCCTGAAACATGCTCCGAGCCCAGCAGGGAAATCACCTCTGACCTTGGGGACACCTACACAGGAGCAGGGAGGACCCTGGGGTTTCCTAGTGTCCCCCGCCTGGACAGCCCTCTTGCATTAGAAGAGCTTTGGAATGATGTTGCAGATCAGGTCATGAGGTTCAGAACCGCGTTGGCACAGCAGACCATGTGTAACTCCCTTTGTGTGTCAATTATGGGCCCCAGAGGGCAAAGGCAATAATAAAGTTACAATTCTGTCCCACCAGTCCCCTCCATGCCAGCTTTTCCCCGAACTCTTCACCTCTGGCTTAATCCTACCATGTATTCTGCCCTTTAAGGACTATATGCCTATAATCAGGCATTTCTGTCCTGTTCAACTCATCCCCTTGGTGCTCTCCCACCTGAGGACTAGGACTTTCTGCTTCCAGATGGCAAATGCTGTCTGTGCCTGCAGATACCATCACCAAGACCCTCTCATCAGCATCAGGCAACTCTATTGGTTGCACATGGGAAAGAGCTCAGGCGGCCGGGTTTTCTCAGACATGGCACATGAGGCCGCACTGTCACTGCTGCTGGGATGAAGAGTTGTATCTGCTCTAAGCCCAGACACACAGCATTGGGGTGAGGTGGTGATAAGGAGAGAAGATCCCTGAGACCTGCTTAGACTACTTATAAGGTAGAAGCCAGAGGGGCTGGCTGTTTTTCTTGGAAATACATTATTTCTTCTTTTTAAAATCTCCGCTCTCTGAGTCACAATCACCATGTTCATTTAGGAAAGCAGTGTGAAAATGTGAAGTGTAAGTGTTCAAAAAATCAGAAGGCAATTGAGATAAGAACCCAGTGCTACTTTTTAATAAACTCTTTTAAAGTGACTCCTAATTTGGCATATGGATGGGGAAGAAAGTGGAAGATACAGACTCACAGTATTTGACTGAGTGTGTTTGATAATGAAACTCTGTCCACAAGATAAGCTTCTGAATGATTGCACACACTTGTCATTCCTACAACCAGACACGAACAAAAAGCTTTTTATTGCATCACCAGCATTTTAAATGATAGCTGGTATCAAGCTGTTCTAAACATGATACATAGATTAGACACCTCCTGCTTCTGCCTGCATAAATTAACCTTCCACCTCACAACTGCATGCTGGGGAAGAGTCACATACACATCTGCCTTTAGGGAAGTTTTGCACCTGCAAAAATGTCTTCAGAAAATCGTGCCCATTTACAGCCTAACGCTGCACAACTGATCGCTGCAAGCCCAGGATCCAGCCACAGCTCCACCCTCAAGCTGGTGTATTCATCACATTAAGAAATAAAAATAAAGCTATTTTCTTCTACAGTTGGTGGCAAAGCAACATACCTGCATCAGCAAAGGTCCTGACCCAGGCATGCTAACAGGGTACCCACCCATGCCAACTCTGCCCCAAAAGGCTGTGCTCGGAGCTGGGTCTCCAGCTCCATCACACATCTGGTCTGCTATTAGACCTGCTCTCATTAGCAAGTTCAGCTTTCTGCATCATCCAAGGCTCTTCTTTGAGCACTGCATAATTAATTACACACACAGAGATAAGGTTTGTTGAAAAGGCACTGCTCTCAATAGATCAAACGATCTACTGATGAGAGAAAGACTACATTTCTGCAGCCTCCTCTCTAGCCCTGAGCAAAGCTCCAGGGCAGCCTGTGTGGGGACAGCTGCTTTGCGACAAATTTTATCCTTCAGCTCTTACTCGATCAGCCCCAGACTTGGTACTGGTGGGGCAGCAGGACAAGGGGAGAAGCAATGCTGTGAGAGGACCTGTCACACCTTGGAGAGTGTGGGGAGCAAATTTAATTGCTCTGTGAAATGCATAAAATGAGTTTGTAATAGTTAGAGTCTGCAGAATTAGGTATTTCAGGTTTTAGGCTCATCTTTTGAAAGTCAGTTGTAGGTTTCCCTTAGGAAGCAAGACGGGGGGAAGCTACAGATGGGGTGGCTGTTCAGCCTTTCTGGAGACAGCATTGGACCTGGTTGCTTTTCTTGCCCACTCCCTTGTGTTGGCCTGGCTCTTCTCCAGCTGCACAGCTAGCTGGAGATGAAGGCTGGAAAAAAACTGCTCGTCTTTTCTGTGATAATAAATTGTCTATTCAGTTAAGGTCCATGGCTGTTTCACCCTGGAGGCTGCCAAGAGCCTGCACCAGTGCTAGAGAAGTGCTGGAACCACAGAGCTGGGGGCAGGATGCTCCAGAGGCAGCCAAGTTGTGCCCCAAACAGCAGCAGACAGGTGCTCTGCCGCTATGGGGGCTGAGCTCTTCCCAGGATCGCCCCTGCCAAGGAATTTGTTTGTACATCCCCTGCTTGCTCTTCACCACTCATCCCACTCCTGGTGCTATCTGCCACCTCCAATGGCTGACAAAGCTCGTTAGCTCAAAGTGAAAATAATTAGGAAAAAGAAAGTGGGTGGATATCTTCTGGGATAATGAGCCAAAAAAATTCATGGAAGGAAGGGCCAGCCACAAAATGAAGGGGACGGGGATAAAAGCTCCCCTTTCAGAGGCAGCAGGCTGTTAGAGCAGCTCAACTGCTTAAAGAAATGCAGCCTCAGGCTTTCTTTAAAATCAAAGTGCAAAGGAAATGTTCAGCATCAGGGAGTGGCAGATGACTTTGCAGAGGGCTCAGAGATTATTTGCTCAAGTGTGTGCTTTTATGTTGGCCCCTGTCCCTACATCTAGCTGTGAGGGACATCCCAGGGGCTACTGAAAGCAGCAGAGATGCTGCAGAGAGCTGTTGGGGGGCCTGTATATAAAACCTCTTATATATGCAGGGTTATCGCAGGAAAAGAAAAAGAGGAAGGACTTGACACTATTAATTGTGCAGTACAGTGATATCTGAATTTGAGCTGCCTGAACTGTAAGTCCACACAGCACCACATGAACACTGCTATATAATTTTTGTGTGCATTACAATTAATTCATGATACAGCTAATCCATTGAGATTGAGCCACTGAGCTAGAGCTGAATGCATAAAGCCATAAACTCCTATGGATTCACATACTGAAAGGAAACAAGATGAGTCATCCAAAAGAAACAGATGTGTAAGGTGAAACTCTGTGAGGTAATCCTGGCAGAAATAGTTTTCTTCAAAGTTTCTTTCAAAGATTTCCCTGCATGAGGAAAAATTTGCCTGCTTTGCATGTACAGATGCATTGCAAATGCTCTGCAGTGCTGCTTGACAGCCAACTTGGTGAACCACTATGTTGCCAACAATCACTCCATTTTAACTTTTTTATGAAGGTAAAAATAGATTTCAGTGCAAGCTTCAGTTCCAAATCCTCTCTGCCTCCAGCACATACTAACATCACTAGCTGCTGCACAGCCCGAAGGCACGTACACAACCCGCCCCCCCACAGTGGTCCCACCTCGCACCAGGCTCTCAGGTGGTCACCCTCCAAATTCCCTAGCTCCCCCTGGGGACTCTGCACCCCAGTTTCTCTGAGCACTGCTCCCTCTTCAAAACATGGATATGAATGTTTTATCCATATAACAGCAGTGTTAGGAAAATAAGGTATATTTGGAGAGAAAAGTGTTCGGTTTCTGCAGTGTCAGTACTCAAAACCAGAAATACCCAGCTCATACCTGCATTTGCAACACCTGCAGCAGCAAACACTGGTATTAGCATCAGTGGCATGGGCAGCTCCTAATTCAATACTGAGTCATGTCTACATGCAGGAGAGGACCTGTCTCCACTCGATTACAAATGTTGCATGCTCACACACCTGCAACCCTACCACTCCTCAGCCTTGCGCCTTCTCACATCCCACTCAGGAGATTCTCACATGTGCTGGACCAGAAATGCAGGTTCTGGTTTGGCTGGAGTCCTGCATTTTGTGCTGTGCAGGAAGTTAACAGGAACCAGAAACTGGGTCCCAAACCTGCCTGGGATTCCTTGGAGCTATCAGCTCCCTTATCTTCTTGGCATGGCGTGGGCAAAAGCAGGAATCTGTCTTCCAGCTGCCATATATCAGCTTGCATACCACTGGTGAAATGACTGCACTTAGGCTATATCCTAGTGAATGATTAAGGTACCTTCAGGAAACTAATTGTAGGCAGCTATTCACTCAGCATGTGACTTTATTGAACCCTGTTTTGAGTATGCAAAATACCAGGAACTTGATTTCCCAACCCAGGTCTTTGGATCACACATAATATAGGGAATTCGTATCTGAGACAGAAAAAAAAAAAAAAGAAAAAAGGAAGAGTGATGTTTCCTGGCAACTCTTCCTCATCCCAGCCTATATCTGAAGGGGACTTCATACAGCACAGGAGGAAGTTGTGAACAGCATCTTATCACTAATGCCCATCCACTCCCATCTCTTCCTTCTGCCAGCTTCTCCTTCACCCCAAACTTTTCCACCCCAGAGCTGGCTTCACTCAGAAGAGCTATTTAAAAAGAAATATCATCCTGATCAATCCATGCTAAACAAAATTATACATACTGTGACGTGATTGCACAGTTCCTCCCTGCCCTAACTCTCCTTCCACTGCTTCCCTCTCCAAAACTGCCCTATGAGAGGGGCTGAGTTTGGTACTCAACCAGGTGCCCAACCTTGCTTACCAGCCCCCGGCTCCCTGCTGGCACCCTGCTCCCCGGCCAGTGCATCGCCCACTGCTCCTGCACTTGATCTCCCTGGAGACCCGTGTTTTGGGTGAGGCTTTCAGCACAGCAGAGAGGCAAACTGTGCCTAGAAGGAAAGAAGGCGGCAGCCACAAGAGACAAGCCCATCGAAAGGAGACTACAGGGCATCACTAACTAACTTTTTCAGTTTTTCTGTTGGTTTTGGGCAAACCTCACCTTCCAACTCTTGATGCCTGCTGAAGTGCTACAAATTTTGCACCATAAAAAAGCAAGCTTGTTTTTTTCAGTAATGTTTTGTGCTAGACTGTATTACTTCCTTCAATAGAATGTGAAAACAGAAGTACACAAAAAGAGCTTTACTGCGCACAAAACTGAGCTGAAGAAGCTCTTCTGCACTGGTTACTCTCTTGGCCACACTCAAGGAGAATTCTCATGGGGAATTTGGTATAGTGATATTACTTTTTAATTTGATGTAGTAGCACTACACTTCTCCATTTCAAGGTGGGAAAGCTTCATCCAGGTTCTTTGTTACCTCTTTCACTGTTTTGCCTATTGAGGAGACAGTCCCCAGCATGGGAGCAAGCCTGCCTCAGAGACTGATCAGATGAAGGGGCCACGTCTCATTTTATGTCACACTGCAGAGCTACATGTCCCCATTTCCTGTGCTCAGGAAGACTGAGGCTGCCAATGAAGGGGCAGGTGTATTACAGCACTCAGGTCCTCTCCATGCTTCCAGGTCTGTTGGGGGAAGTCGGGTGGGCCAGGCAACCTGAAGGTCCTGTCTGGCAATACACATTTGTAGCAGCACGGCAGGGAAGCTTGGTCTGAGACATTCTCAAGGGGAAGGGCTTGGGAAGGGAATTACGCCCTTTAGCCGCACCTTCCCCTGAAAAACCCAGACACAGGCATGAAAGTGAACTCCGTCTTATTCCTCTCAGATTAATTATTATTCCCTCTCAGCATCTGTTTCTTATGCAAGCATCTGCAAGCTCAGAAGAAACCATCAGCTGCATAAATGGAAGTCAAAGCATCTTCTTCAGCAAAAGACGTTATGTGTTTCACATTGGGTCTGCATGTGGTCACAGTGTAAAAATATTACAATCTTACTGTCAACATCTCTCATGTGGAAGTGCCATAAGAAGGAAATTGCAAACAAATTCCTGCTGACTGGTTTGGAAATGGAGAAGGCTCTGCTGTTGCCATTACTTCTCCTGGCTTTTATCCAGTACTAAACTATCACATTTATGCTATAATTATTTTTTCAACCCCACGCTAACTTGTTTTATGATTTCTTCACTTCCAACTAGCAGTCACAGGCACAAACATTCCCTCATTCAAGCTGATCCCTTTGAAATCAAAACTCCAAATGAAAGCACAACACAGTCCCTCTGCTGATGTATTTATTAGATAGTTATAAAAACAAATTATCTTCAGGTTTCGTATCCTGACATTATTCATAGGTTGCTGTTACTGTGTGCCTTTGTTTTCCACTTACCACCACTTTCAACCATTGTAAAGCTGGCACAAAATGGCAAAATATTTTTTTGCTTTGTGTCCTGCAGCCACGATGAAGAATGCCCCAAACTCATTAGTTACAGCATTGCTCTTTCCTGAAACAGCACCACACATGTGAGTTACTCCACCAATAGTGACCAGTGTGGTTTTAGAAAGGGTACCATGACAGATCATGTGATACAAAGTACCAGACAAGGCAAAAGAAAACATATCATACAGATTTTATATTGCCATGGGAATGTTATTGCAGTAACTGTGCTGGTTCTGCCCTGAAACAATGATGTCCTGCATGCCATTCAGTACACACTGTCTCTTTTCTTGTTACTTGCTTAGAGCTGTAAATGAGAGCAGAGAAATACCCAGAGTTCAGCTCCAGCTGCCTGCCCACCTTAGCATCTTCTGTGGTTTCCACTCTTGTGTGGCTGACCCCTGTGAAAGGCTCATACCACCACCCAGGACTGCAGGGGGCTACCCTGCAAAAGCTTTGTTTTGTTACTCAATAGTTTTATTGATAAAAGTAATTATCGGAGTTGCTGCCCCACGAGCAGCTAAGTCAGTAAAACAATAAAAAAGTGTAAGAAAAATCAGCTTAGGTGATGTCTTAAACCTTTTGTGTAAGACTGTAACTCTCATTTTACTGGTATTCAGATGAGCCATTCAGATGGGAGATATTCTTGCTAAAAGAGATTGTACACCTCAGGCAAGCACAGTGAAAATTACAAGTTGAATGGGATGCAATCAAAGCTAGTCTCAAGTAGAAAATCATTAACAATAGTTTGTAATCAAGTTTTTCTGAGCTTTCATGTAACAGTAATTAGAAATTACAAGACAAATAATATTTCTGAAAACATTCATTTCTTCTGGCAGTCTTGATGAAAGATATAGTATGCCTGCACAAGATAGCTGCTAAGAAGTTGCACTGAAGCCAAGTCGAATTTCTGTTTTACTATACTGTGGTTTATATTTCATTTGATCTATCTAATCACTAAGTTTTTCACTTTGAGGGTGGTGAGGCACTGGAACAGGTTGCCCAGAGAGGTTGTTGAGGCCCCATCCCTGGAGGTGTTCAAGGCCAGGCTGGACGTGGCCTTGGGCAATCTGGTCTAGTGGGAGGTGTCCCTGCCTATGGCAGGGGGGTTGGAACTCGATGATCTTCAAGGTCCTTTCCAACCTAAACCATTCTATGATTCTATGATTCTATGATAATCATGTTTAAAATCTGATTTATTCAAAATAGTCATAAGAAACTTCTGAGTTCATAGGTCTATAAATTTACTCTGCTTGGATGAATCACTCACAAATAGACGTGTACAAAAAGCAGTCATGGAATTTTTTTATGGTCAGTATATCACAAATTGCATCTACTATATATGCCTGATATTCAGAAAAAGACCTGAGACAACAGGTTGCATTGTAGTCTGTTCTATAAGAAAGAATATATTGAGTTTCAGGAGAATACATGGGTCAGAAAATAGAGTAGATGGAATGGACCAGACTAGACTAGACTGGAATGGAAAGGAATGGAATAGCTTCAGCTTTCCAATATAAATGTAATTCCAATTTAGGTATAATTTCAAGTTGCCACTACTAGAAAAGTGGAATTGCTGAGGGTTGTTCAGTGACGGACCAGGGCTGAAGTCCAAAGGTAAGTTAGTGATTCTGTTTTAAAATTATGGCAATTTCTAAAATGTACCTTTTTTTTCACATCTGCTTGTCCCCTGTGTAAACTAAAACAGGCCATGCCAATAGATGTATATTCTGGACAAAAAGACCAATGGTATGGCATTGAAATGTTACTTCTTCAGATCAGTAATCTGATTCAGTAGAAGAAATTCCATGACTAGAAGCACTGGGATTTCACCTGGTGTCTTGATATGCCTGAGCACTTGATGGGATATAAAGGCGTGTGATGGACTGAAGAGAAATGGTGGTGAGGCAAGAAAATACATGTGAGGATCATGAAGGCAGAATAGAAAAAGGTGTGTGGGAAAGCTGAGAAACAGGAGGAATTGATGAAAGGCTGAAGAGCTGCAAAAGGACAGGGAGGTAAGAAAACATGACCAGATATTGAGATGAAAAGCAAACATGAGAGATAGGAGGTGCTGAGAAATGTGCAAGAAAATAGTGTGAGTAGAGAACATTGACAGGACTACAATGAAGACCGAAATACAGAAGAGTAGACAAGGGGCAGGACACTGGCTAGGTTAGGAGCTGGTCTCACCTCATGAACAAGAGGAGAGTAAATGAAGATTTGTTTCATTCATCCTGAGCAGAAGTATGGCGACATATGGTTGAATTTGGAACTGAAATTGTCACGTATATGAGGAGCAGTTTCTTCCCCTTCAAAGACCAGAAGGCAAACTGAAAAAAATAAACACATCACAAACATAAGCAAACATGTGGATACATGATAATTAATTACCCTGTATAAATTTTCCATCAGCCTTTTGGTTCTGAGATGCTTTGAACACGTTATGCAATATGCTGCTTCTTGCAGCATAGCTGTGTGGTTTCGTGGGAGGAACAACGGGACAATGTGCACCACCTCACCGTGCAGATGGAGATAACTGGATGGGACTCACAGACGTGGCACACCAGGGTGTGTATGGGAATGGCACATTCTCATAGCACCATGATTGCAGCTAACCATATTTTCCTCAGCTCATACAGGAGATACCACACCTCTTCATGCTACAATTGTATTTAGCAAACCAGGTTCATCGTAAATGACCTCCCCTATCTATTACTAATAAACAAGACAAATGTGCTTTGCATAGTAAAAGCCTGCTGTTTCATTTTGTGTCACTCCAGTAAATCCACATTGCTTTGATTGGAAATATCAGGATGATTGTCTCCAATTAGGTGCAGTTACACTATTTCTGACTGTGATTTCCCAGACAGAAACGCATGAGTGCGTGCTGGGTAGCTGACACACAGTGCATTTGATGTTTCAAAGGCAGCAAACCCTCTGGGATTAGCATGCTGACAGACCTAACCTCTGCAGCACATGCTTTTCAGTTACACACACTCACTCTGTGTTGTACAGACCTGTGCAAGCACAATGGCCTGTTACATGTAAGGAAACATGCCATGACTAGAAAAGTCTGGGCATAAAGTAGCATCACCGACAGGGTTAATAACAGAACCAAATATATCAATAATGGGGAAAAAAACCAACAGAACAAAAAACCTCTAACCTGCACAACATCAAAGAGCTGGATAAAAAAATTATGAAATTACCTACTAAGTATTCTGAAGTCCAAGGATAAATTCAGACCCTGTATGCTCATACTAATACTTGTCATGCTTGCAGTAGCTGTGAAATGCCATAATTCAAACTATAATGGTGTTATAAATTTACTAAGATTTTTTTGAAAGATTGGTTGGCAATTCTATTAAAATTGCTACTCCTGGAGCCATGCAAGGAGCTCCTGTTCAAAAAGATGCCTCAGTCAAAGAGAAAAATCGTGAAAACTGGGAGCTTCTGGTGATCCTGGAGAGCTCGTGCATGGCTTTGAATGCAGAGAACTGGCTAGTCTATGTCACTTGTGAAAGGAAAAACTGTTTAGAATTCCTCTCATAAATGACCTCCTGCTTTTCATTCATCCTTTTTTATTTTTCCTGTAATGTTCAGATACTAATAGTGAACATTTTGCAGAAAACAAATGTCCACAAGTTTAACAAACTTGTGCCCATTAGTCATCAAAGATGACCAGCTTCTTCTACATCTGAAAACCTGGCTGCTGCTTTGCATAAACCAAGTGAAGGATACCTGCAAATCCAGTCTTTGTTATGTACTAATATTTTTGTAAATAAAGTGATCTTTAACAGATAAGGATAAAACACTTCACACACTCCAGACATGATCCAGCAAGAAACTGGTTCAGCCAAAATGAATGCACACAAAGCCTATGACAAATCCCAGAGGCAGACAGGATGCCCAAGGACATCTCAAATGGCCCCAAACCCCATGTTTGGTTACATTCTGTTAATGGATCCACGGTCTGATTACTGGCGCCTCAAGTAGCCCTTTATCTTGCTACACTCCTTTTCTTTGTCCAGTGTCCCATATGTAGCAGTGACCAAAGAGAAAAAAAAAAAGGCAAACAGATTAGTGGCTGAAATTCTGCGATTCTGAAAAAAAAAAAAAATCTCCCCAAAATTTCCCCAAAACTGTGAGATGAGTTGTCATTTAAGGGAAAAAATAGCCATTGTAAGTAGAGCATATGCACATACACCCTGTATTTATGATTTCACCCACTGGTAGCTGACAGGTGGTGTACCATCGAGAGAAGTCTGTTTGCTGTAAGCAATTATCTAGCTCTGGCTTTGATTTTAATGTCTAATAAATAAACTCCAAGTCTATAATCCTCTGCAGTCCCAAATGAAAATTACAGACTAGTGGTCACAGAAGCCATCTCAGACCTGCCCTGCCCCTGATGCTGCTCCCTGTCTCTGGTGCCGGTGGCACCAAACAGTGTGGGGAAGGAATCATCTGAGGGAAAGTCATCACGTGTGGGAAAGGCATCGTGTGGGAGATCTGCTGAGCTAGGCCATCCTGCAGTGGGGAAGAGAAGGCTGGCTCCTTCAACAGATATCCCAATTGTCCTCCTTAATGTCCCTTGCTAGGACATAAGGTGTGACAAAGACATGACATGGTGACATGGTTCACTTCTGTACAATCTGGAAAACCCTCCAAGGTGTTAAACATGCCAGGTGAGACCTCACACTATGCAAAATGGTAATGTATCTTTCCACGTACACGCCAAAACCCTTGGAGATAGGGACCTCCCATCCATTTTTAGGTGAGTCTTAAGAGGTTTTCTCTGAACAGGTCTAATTTCAGTTCCTGCCTTGTTGAAACTGAACCATGCACAGCTGTGCAGAAAGCAATGGCACTAACTTCAGGGTGCTTCCTAAGCTGGTGCCTTCTATGGAAAACAAATGCTTTCTTATGAAATTAAAAATGCGGGTACCCAGTATATGCACATGTACAAGTTTTATGCTGCACATTGCCCATAAGGCTAAGGGAGACTCTGCAGCATCAGAACGTCTAGAATATCAGAAGAATAATATGCAAAATAGTATTCTGCAAAATATTTGTATTTGTCTTTATAATTTGAAAATTATACTAGTATAAAAAATCATTTTGTTTTGCAATGGCACAATGTCTTTTCAAAACATGAAGACAAGAGCAATCCAGCAGCAGTACAGAACCATCCAGTGATTTTATTCAAAGACTTAGGGGAGGATGGTCAAGCTGCCTTTCTAAGGAAACAATGCTCAGGAAATTATGCTGTCTGTGTGTCTGTCTGTATGTTCCCTGGTAAATTTTGAGCCTTGTGGCCAGTTTTCACTAATACTGGCATAGTCTTCAGCAAAATAATTATGGCTTTGTGTGTTTCATGAAAAAAAGATGGCCAAGTAGATGAGAAAGGCTAGAAGTGTCTTGACCAGTAAAGACCGCAGCATGATTAGGAGATTAGAAGAGGAAGCAGAAGAGCAAGAGAGGTACCCCAGTCATTGGAAATAGTTAACTGGAGCTTGCAATCAACTGTAAGGTACAAACTGACAGGAAACCAGCGTTGCTACATAAAGTGCTCAGGGAACAATTTTTTAAACACAGAAGAAGTCTGATAGCATTGAATGAAAATTTTGAAAGCATTGCTAGCTCCAAGAATCTACCTGCCTGTTAAAAATCTGTTTAAAACTTTTTTTTTTCCAGATATTCCTTCCTGTTTTTCAAAGCAAAAACTCATCAGTAACTTCTTTATCTCCAGCAGTCCATTCTCTTAAGTCTCTGTTGATACAACATGCAATAAGGACACATCTGTCTTTATGGCTCACATGAATAAAATCTGACATCCCATAGGACATGAAATGAAGGATTTCAGCCACAGTTTTCATTTAGTTACCTAAATATTCATTCAGATTAGAGGAATACAGCTTGAACTGAAATATCCCTGAGACACTGTTCAGACAAGTATTAGGGACAGTCCGCGCACAAAATCCTCATAGCTGGAGTTGCCAGCTGGTCAATGGGAAGGCAACAGAAGCTCTGGAGGTCAAAATGACTTGGGCAGAATCGCACAACAGTGATGAAAGGTTCAGTGTCCTACACGTTAGACCTGGATACCAGTTATTTCAAGACGCCGGGATGACCTGAGCGAAGCTGTGGACACAAGAAGTGCGGAGCAAGGCTGAGCAGTGCCGCAGTGGTGCCAGGGCATGCAGCAGGGAGATGCAGCCTGGCTTTGCCGGTTGAGGGACAGGGTGCAGTGCGAGGGGTATGGACCCACACAAGGGGTGCTGCCGGAGCCAGGTCTGAGCTGGTACCTCTATACGCCACTCTGTAGGGATGCCGCCAGCTCAGATCAAATCAGTCTGCAGATCACTGCACCACAACTTGTTGGGCAGTGAAGACGTGACCAGTTTTCCTGTTGGCTTTCAAAAGGAAAATACAAATCACCAGCTTTTCTGACCTGTTTCTTCTCCAACATTGGAGCTTCTCTGCTGCAGATTGACAGTCCCACTACCAGAGAGCATGGAGACACAAGGTATCCCTGCTGAGGGACGTGTTATGCTCCTACACAGACCTTGGGAATTCACCACTTTTCAGCTGGCCACTGCTACCTGCTCCAGCGGAGTGAAACAGCCAGGAGACCACTCTGCAAAGGGATCTTGCTGCCTCAAGGCACTTCACAAAATACTTCCAAAGCAAAGATATCATCCTGACCACAAAAAGAGACATGGATTTCCTTTGTGATGGTAAGAATTATGCCCTTGTCTGATGTTACTTGGCTTAATGAAAGAATATTCCCTTGTTTCACAGAAACTTTGAATGTCCAGTGCAACCACGAAATGGAGCAGAACTTGAAAGTGGTCCACAAGTTTCATCTGTCCTATTTCTGTACAGTGTTGTGAAACTATGTGTTGGCACTAACATTTTAGAAGTAAACTTCCTTCACATAGCAAAAGAATGAATTATTGTTGACATAAGTAAAATAGAATGTGTAGACTCTTCATTTGGTTTTGAAAAATATCGCTTTGAGGTCAGCAGACAAACTTTGTCTTTATAAGGAAAGGTTTTATTGAAAACACAGACTAAATTTGATACACAGCTTTGCAATTTAAATTACATTTCTGTAGCTAAGGTTAAAACACTTTCATCGTGTTCCATTTTCCTTACAAAAGATCAAGACAATATTCTAAGCTCTAAGTGCAAAGTAATAAACCTAATTCTTTAATTATTTTTATGTTATGTTTTATTATTTTATGGTGCACTATTTCATGTGGGAAAATTAATGTTGGTGTCCAGAGCAGACCAGTAATTTGTATTGGTAACTGTGTCTTCACTTTTTAAAGAAAAAGTACCAGATCTATGAGTTAGCTATACCTTCTCTCTTTCAAAAGAAATTCCTACTGCGTATAAAGGTAAAAGGGAAGAACAAGTGCTTTACAATTGGAAAGACAGAGAAAGACAGATTATCCATGCTGTTGACCTAGCAAAAGTTAGTGCGAAGTTGTTTTTTATGCATGCAAAAATTCAACAAGCCAAGACTGAGATAATTAGTAATAGAATTCATATTTGAAGATAATTTTTCAGTGGAATGCAGGCAAGGAGAAAGGTGTTCACGGGAAGAGCAAGCCAGCAGTCCCAACTGCCAGCCACCCTGGAGACCAGCCCTGACCACAGCACACTGCCCATTCCAGGCTGCAGCTAACTCAGCCCCAGCCCAACCCAGTTACAGGTATGCAAATATCCCGGTTTGAACAGAGGACAGAGGTTTTGTGACGTCATCTCTAACCCCCCAGCAGCCTCCTTCTGTCTCAGAGCAAACTCGTTACTGTAATTCTTAACTCTAAGAAGAACTTAAGCCACTCTGCCCACAGACCCTCTGACCCATCCTTAAAAATAACTGTGTGACTCCTGCTGATGCCAAAACAAAACCGACCGGAGCAAATTGCCTTACCCAAGCCCAGCCTCATTCATTAGTCCACGCTTACCAGTGCTTAATGGCCTATGCTCACCAGGACTGACTGGCACACGTTGACTAGTGCTGCCTGGTGCACACTGAGTATAGCTCCTGCTTAGTGCTCATACTGGTTCCAGTTCTTCTGCCAGAAGATTTGAGTCCCAGGACTTTCATTTAGCAACAAGTGCAAGATAAGTAAAGTGTACTTAATTCAGCTTTCCACACATGTGTGTGCAGATATGTGAATTCTTTTTTTTTCTAATTACAGTTGATTCATGTGAGGGTGAGGAGATATTGCTGTATACATTACTACAAAATTAGCAGAAGGATAAAAGGAATGACCTGTGGATTGTGGGGCAAAACAATTTGAACAGTTATGCAAAGGCCATGAATTGCAACAGAGACTTCATCTTCATCCACCCTCAGAGATGAAGAAATCCTGGTTTGCATACATTTCACAAACTTCAGCATCAGCAAAGAAGTACTGTGGAAATGATTTCTATTTTCAGAAGTTGTGTTTCCTTTGGATAAGTCAACAGAGGGGCTAGTGTTGAGCTTTTTGCTTGCAAGCTGCCTCTTCTATGGGTGACCAAGACTTGGGCAGGAAGGCAGCACTGCCTGGGAGATTCCCAGAGAAGTTGTCAGCAGTGTGAACAGAAGAGACAGGCATGCAGCCCTCTCTGTCCCTCCTGATACCTTCCTTTTGACACTTCTTACTTTACCTTTGTCACACGAAACATTCATAATTATGTAAGTGCCAACTCAGAGCTACCTCACTCATCACTTAAGAATACTGTGCTGCTCAGCCTACTTGCTGGAAGTCCTCCAAGCCCATGCTATTTACCTTGATGATGAGCACCAAGAACATTTTTGCAGGCCTGACAGAGCTGAGGAGGATCTCTCACCCAAGCAGCACCTGTTCTCACTAGTGCTTTATGTTTTTGCACTTGTGTCTCTTTGTGTGTGGACTTCATTGGAAGGACTACCTTCAATCTTTGGAGGTGTAGGGGCCATTGCTGGTCAGGGGGGGCTCTGCCTTCACACCCCAGACATGCCTGTGCTGGGAGCCAACAGTGCCAAGGCAATAGCATGGGGTAGGGTGGGGTTGCTGAGGGCAGGCATTGCACCCATGCTGCCAGAAACTGGGTATTGTCCCAGGGATGCCATGGAGAATGCACTGTTAGACCCTGCTCTTAGTTCACAGTGTTTCGCTCACTGTCAAGAAACAACTGCTTACACCGGTACCGCACGAAATATTTTTAAAGCCATATGAGTGCATGGAGGGATTCCTTCTGTTTTTGCTGCTGTGTGTTCCCTTGGAGACTCCTGGCTGGCGACTTGCACAAAAACAAGTCTGTCTCTCAGTAAAGCATACCTTCCCGTTAAGGCCCTCCTTAACATACTCAAAATAGCCAAATGTTTCTGATAACTATGTACACTAGCTGGATGAAGAATCCAAAAGGACATATTTGATCCATGAAGAACTTTTATATTCAGCCGCTTAAAAATGTCTTCCATTCTTAAGTCACTTTCAGAGCCAGGTCTAATTCCTGAAGCAGGAGGGAATGGGGAGAGCAAAGAGTTTGCAGAAAACACCAAAATGCTAGGAATTATATCCTGTGCATTTCTGAGATTTTTTACCCAGAAAGAGCCCTGGAAGGAGCTGGCGTTTCATAAACCAAGCATGTAGTCAACAATTTATACAAAGGCACTTATTTATACAAGGGCACCTAGACTGACAAGTTTAAAGTTCATTTGCATATGACCACATTTGTGAAGCTGCAGCCACACCTCTGACAGCAACATTTCAGCCTTTAAGCATTTCCACTGAACTCTATGCCTCTTCATAGTGTGAGTAACTTCCTCTGAAACCTGACAATTTACAACAGAGTATGCATGTCTGTGTTTAAAAAAAAATCATTTTAACACTCACCTGCGTTCATGTTCTTTCCCCATCTGAAACACTCGTTTCGAACACCTGCTGCCAATAACTTGCAATAATGACTTTATCCATGGGTTTGCTACTTCTGGTATGCCATTTATATGTTCTCCTTTTACTCAATATTGAGTTCTTTTTGTCAATGAAGCATTGCTTTACACTAAAGAATGAAGCTGGCTTTGTTCAGAGTGAGTTAATTGCACATCTTAATGAGTTGGAATAGCATGAGGTACCCGAAGGCAAGTACATGTTTGAACAGTTAATTCGTGGAATTCATGTTGAGCTTCGAAAGACACTGGGATTTTAAAAAGGAGAAAACCTGGTTTTCTTAGAGGGAAGATGCAAGGCGTTAAAGTATCTGAAAGGAAATAAACAGAAGATTTAAAAAAAAAATTAATCCACGTGTAGACTCAATGTTTGGGAACAATTTCTAAACCAGCCCTTTGAAAATCATTTCCTCTCCTACTTCCCTGCCAGAACCCAAAGTTGGACCTTTATATTTCTCTTTGAAAGCCTGCCTAGCAAATCTTGTAGGAACAGGTCTTCTCCTGAGACTTTCTTTCATATTCATATAAAAAATATCAAACCCTGTTCAAAACCTTGACAGATGTTCACCTCAGTGTATAAGCTAATCTGTTCTGTGTAGACAAATGATACCTGTAAGACAGAATGAATATTTGGAGGAACAAGTACGGGGAACCGAACAAGAAAGAATAATTAGTTTCAACGTTTAAAAATACCAATCTGGAACAGGCAGAATGCAAAGTCCACCAGCTTTCTACTGGAATATGCACGTGAAGGAAAAAAAAAAAGAAAGCCTCAGTCATACTTTCACTAAGTTTGTCTCATATTAATAGCTAGGATACCAGTTAGGGAACATGGCTGCATTATGCTTGTACTCCACAAAAAGGAGACCCTCACAAAGATGCCTATCCTGAAGACCTGACAATCTACTCAACCCTACCTAATTTCTACTGCTGGGCAATACTGGCCCACTCCCAGTATGCTTGAGATCACTGAGACAAGTGGCCATTATGGTAATGTTTCCTGAGTCCACACAGATTATGGAAAAGCATTCTAGCTTCATAACAGTACATTTAGGCAACATCCATTTTATTCTGTGGCCATCTTAGAGGTGAAATATGAATAAAGGAAAATCTCCTGAAACCACTCCTGCAGCAATGTTGAATCACAGAACAGCAACATAAGCATTAAAAGAATAAAAGAAAAATATGTGCAATAACATCTATAGAAGTATCAGAGTCAGGGTTCCTTCCATCCTTTCCGCATAATGTGAGAAGCTGGAGTTGGCAGGTAGAAAGGAGAAGACAAAATTGTCTCAGGTTTATTGGCAATTTCATTAGGTATGATAACTTATATCTATGAAGATATTTGTTTTCAAAATTCCTGATCCTGCTCTGCCACTCCACGGAGGCTGGTATTCTCCTTAAAAATCCAGCAATATCTCTGATAGTAAAAAGAGCCTTGTTATAGCTGTGGTGGTGAAGGAGATGAAAAGCACAAGGTTTGAGAATAAAAGGAGTCGCCTCTCCCTGGTGCTGCCCTGGGGAAAACTGAAGTGATAGCTGAAGGAATGAAGAGTGGGAAAGAAATGGATGCTTATTGTCAAGGCGCTGCATGACTGGGGAAAAGAACTGTGCATGACCATCATTTCACTGCTGTCTTTAGCCAGCACTGCTTCCAAACACCCGGGAATTGAGTTTCCATTCTTCTGTCGTCTCAGTCGCTCAGCCAAACACATGATTTCTGGCACAAGGTCGGTAACGCTTTAATTTATCTCTGACCCAAAACCAGTGAAGGCTTTTTGGGAGCTGCAAAAGATGGTACCAAACCTGGGCTTGAGGAGTTGCTTTATTATTTTGAGAACAAATAGATTTTGTTCTGTTGTTTTGTTTGTAACTCACATAGGTGAAAGGATGGCTATTTCTTGAAAGATTCCTTTTGCCTAAAGAGGCATACTGTGACTCACCTAGCCTGAATTTAGGTAACTCAGGGGTAACTGGAGAGGCATGGGAAAATGGCAAGTGTAGGAATAAGATCACAGTGGCTTTCAACCTAAAAAAAAAGGAGGCTAGCTTGGTAAAAAAAAAGGTTTCAAAATGTCTGTTCCTTTTTCTACAAAATGAGCCTACTATTTTCAAGTTCAATATTATATCAGAATATAGTGTTAGGAAGTTAGAATCTAAATTGTTGTTCTACGACAAGAAAAAAATAAGCTTTTCATATTATTTGGGGAAGAAGTTACAAAGCCTTCGTGATTGAGAAAATAATAAATGCAATGGACTTGTTGGCTGATTCAGTATAGCTTAGAGCTCTGTCACTGGGACAAAAGAGGTTCAGACATGGCCTCTAGGGGTTTGTATGGCGTAGAGAGAATGCTAATTCAAACACTCTGCATTTTCTTTGACCTAAGAGTATGTAGGTGTTCACAGACTGTGGAGCTGCTATGTGTGCATCTAAGCAGGCTGGTTTCCTCTCTGGTGTTTCTTGTTCCTTATTTCCTGAACAAAACAGGATGTCCCAACACTCAGTCTCTACCTAGCAGTACATTTAGCAAAGCTTGCTTTTCCTTTTTCCATCCTCATCCTAAGGAGTGGATAAATTTTGCCATTGACCAGTTTTGTATAAATTATGCTAGGCAACTATTAATAAGGGCTTTCTTTAGGTTCTTAAATTCTTAATTAAATGATAAATATTTTACTTTGTTTATTTTCAATTATCCTTGTTTTTTCAGTTAACTATCCAGCAACTTGGTTGTCTCCACTTTGAAAACTTCCCTGTGACAATGATTGATATAGTTACAAGTTGCCCAGTAACTCCAATGTTCCCCAGAGTTATCAAAAAATGTTTCCAAATTAATCTACAGAACAAGTGCATGGCATGGTAATGCAAGTGACTTGCTTCTCAGAAGAACGAGTGAATCCCATTTCTCCAAAAGATTTGCTCCTTTCCTTGCATCCACTGATACTTTTGCCCTGTTTGAGAGCAACATCCGGTGTCCAAACCTTAGCACAGAATCCAGATTGCTGCCAAACTCCCTCAGATAGGTGTTTGAAGTCAGCTTTGTTCCATTTAATTAACAAGTAGGGAGTACCAGACTAGCTCCTTTCAGTATTAAGCAGGACTTCCCTTCCCTCATGAGAAAAGCACAGAACCTGTCTGGATTACAAGTGCAGAGCAGGACTACTGACAGATGAATATACTGTTTTATCCAGAGAGAAGATATGGCTGTTTGTTGCTGTGACATATTTGTTTCAGGGAACTACTTATTCAGAAAAACTCAGAAGAATGAAGAGAGCTGTGGATCCTGAAGCATTTATGAATATTGTAAGTTGCTCCATAGAGTGACCTGGGGATGGAAGGAATGAATGTCACACAGCAGAGGGGTTTCTAGGCATTAGAAATAACAAGATAGATGAGCTGCCTTTATTTAACCCATCCTCTCTAATCACTCTATATACTACTGCTTACTCTTCTCTTCTGTCTGCATGTGACACAGCACATCTTATGTTTGATGGAAATTAAGGCAAACACCTTCCCTTAGTAAATCTCCAAAGTTAATTTCCTTTAAAATATCAGTTACCAGTTTGCTATTGCTGGCACTATCCCCCTATCTGAAAGAATGACCATCTGGAATGTCAGCATTTTGTCAGCAAAGACAATTTTAAATAACCAGTGGCTTATATTTTCTCCTTTTTTGAATGGCCAGCTTTTCAGAAAAGCATCTCTTGCCGAGCAAGCTTCTTTAGATCTTTAGTCACTTATTAAAATCTTGGATTTTCTGTCCTGCATGAGAAATTACATTGAGTAATTCTCTGAGTACAAGTACAAGACAATCCTCTTTTGTAACAAAACAGGTTGAATGTTACAGGTCAAAAGTAATACTTATATCAGAGCTTAAGATTGGCTGTGCTCGTGGTTTCCCTTCTGACCATGCAAATGGCTCATCCTGTTTTTTCCATAATGTAGTCAATTTTTCAGTGGTACTCCTTGCATATGTGCCATTCACAAGAGGGCAGTTGTGAAGCTTTCTGGATCTCTCTGAAGGTAGTTTAAATAAACAGGTTTCACTTTGCATGACAGCAGATCAGGAGCATGCACCCAGGCAGCTCCTCATCTCAGCTACAGTCATAAGCTCCTGCTATGAGCTTATAGTGATTCTTATAGCACCAGGATGCAAGGGCTTGTGATTGTACGGCAGGGGGGTTTATAACAGATTTTGACTGAATTTAGGGTTACAATAGCCAATGTGATATGGCTTTATCCAGATGCTTAATATATGTAGACTAAATCTCCAGTTGTATTTGCTCTCTAAGATTTCTTCATTGCAAATATCTTATGCATATAATATATCTGAAATGGACTTCTGCAAGCAAATGCATTTGTACCTTCTCTTCTAGAATGAGCTCATTACTTACAAAGGGTACCCCAGTGAGGAGTATGAAGTGATGACAGAAGATGGTTATACCATTACCATTAACAGAATCCCTTATGGTACACAGAATCAGGGAAACCCAGGTACAGTTCTTTAATATGAGACAAAACCAGCCCAGATAAGGCACAATCTGGAAAGAGATACCTTGTATTTTTAAAATGTATACCAAAGCTTGTATCCATGAAGGAAATTTTAGCAGAGAATTCTGGCTGTCCTGGACAGCCTGCAAGATCAACAGGATTTATGTCAAGAACACCTATTTATAATAAAAATACACTATAATATTCAGCATATACCCTCATAATAAGAGTTGATGAGTAAAACTTTTTTTTTTTAAAAAAAGGGTAAAGGCTGTAACCTGCCCAATCCACCTGTTTTGAGAAAGCTATTCCAGCTTCTAATTTTGCTTAGCTTTTGCTTACACCTGGTTAATATCAGTGACTGATTCATATTTTGGGTAAAGGAAACATCTGCAACAATCCCACACCTTCATTCTTTATATCAATGTTGAGAATCTCAAGCTATTGCGGTTGAGCTGTACAAACAATGACCGGAGGGTGCCAAGCCAGTTTTTGCTGGTGCCAGGTAGATCTTCCCATAAATCCTTACAGAAGCTTAGAATACATTCTCTCTTTCCAGAAAGGGATGTTTTGTTTTTATGATTAGTTGTCTCCCTTTAAGTTGAAGTAGGAACAAATCCCAATATTGAATATGGAAGAGTAATGTTCTTGAACTGCCAGAAAATGAAAAAAAGTTATAAGTTGTTGTTTTCTTTCTGATTTGCTTTTCAGCTTTGAAACCTGCTGTGTTTCTCCAACATGGATTATTGGGAGACGCTAGTAACTGGGTCACAAACCTACCCAACAACAGCTTGGGCTTCATGCTAGCTGATGCTGGTTTTGATGTTTGGATGGGAAATAGCAGAGGGAATCGCTGGTCCAGAAAACATCAAAATTTTTCCATTGATCAAGATGAATTCTGGGCTTTCAGGTAGACCAAACTGTTGAAGGGCATCTCTATTGCCCACCCTAATGTATTTATTTAAGCTGGTTAAATCGGGGATTTACATATGCTACCTTTTAAAAAGCATTCTTTACATTCACTTTTGCTGAGGTGCCCCTATACACGCATGTGAACTTTAATAGTGGTGAAGACTACTTTCCTCTAATTACTGCTAGAAAAGATTCTTCAAACTAGAGATATAGCAGCAGAGCAACTCAGAGGAACCTGCACAGGTCATGTCCAAGCCACTCCTCAGTTCAGAGGCAATTTTGGAAGCAATTTAGAAACACTAGTCTATATATTACAATAACACTATACCCCCAGAAAATGTAAATCATTTTTGCACTTATTTTAATGAACATTTAAAAATAGACCTTTTCTTTAATGCCAAATTGTATAAAATGTGTGATTCCATGGAAGGGGCTTTTTTACTATATCACCACCTGTTCCTTCTGTGTACACCATTACAATTCAACCTGATACTTATTCAAATTATAGTCCTTCTGTTGATGTCAAAGGAGAAAATATCCCAGAAAACCTTGAGTAGCATCTTCCATACCCAGTGCCACAAAAACTCAGAACCTAAAATGGCTGAATGATTTGCTAAACGGTTCATGTTGTTTCTTTGCTGACAAGCCTGTAATAAAAATGTGAATTCAAATGGACTTTTAATTCCTGCATGCCTCTCTTTCAATCTCCTGCCTGCAGCTTTGATGAGATGGCTAAGTTTGATCTTCCAGCAGCAATAAATTTCATTGTGGAGAAAACAGGACAGGAAAAGTTGTACTACATTGGCTATTCACAAGGTACCACCATCGGTAAGTTACACACAACAGACGAGTGTTTCAGGAAAACAGGAATAAAATGTCACTTGAGATATGAATGTACCTGGGGTTTTCATTAATTCTTTGCAGGTGTGAAAAGCACAGGATAAGCTGTTTTCAGCATGTAGGCTTTTATAATTTATTATAAGGACAGTAAAACGTAATGGACCAAATGCACTGCAGCTGTAAGTCTGTCAACTTAGAATTACACTGGAAATTATTGTGGGCCATGCAAATTGTTTGTTTCCAATATGCACGGATGTGCCCAACAGCAGATGGTCAGTTGACCAAAATAAACAAAATAGGAAGATGAAAGTACAGAAAGAGAAGTTGGCCAGCTTGGACAGGACACACACACGAAAAAAAAGGAAATATGAAATTGGACTGACCGGAAGAAAAAAAACTGCTCCTCCCAATAGCATACCAAATGCATGAATGTACATCAGAAGCGTGCTTTTATGTTTAAATGGGTTTGGAAGAAAGCTGCAAAGGCAAAATATAGAAAGAAATTTCTCTCTGAAGAGGGAAATAAAACTACAAGCTGATAACAAGGGGAGAAGAGGGATTTCACACAAATCTAGGCTGAACCATAGTCTGAACAACTAACAAGGTTGACTGTATGTTTGAAATTGCAGAATAGTATTTATAAACACTGAAAGCAGTCTAATGTACAAATGATGACTTTCTTAACTCCTCTTTTTTGTTTTCTCAGCTTTCATTGCGTTTTCAACAATGCCAGAGCTGGCTCAAAAAATCAAACTCTATTTTGCGTTGGCACCTGTCACTACTATTAAGTATGCTAGAAGCCCAGCAACAAAACTCCTCTACCTTCCTGAAAAATTGCTCAGGGTATGTGATATCTTGGTTTCAACTGTTTAAACATATACTTGTTTGTATAAAATGGATAAACAGAAAGTATAGGGCTTTATGAAGTCTACTCATTTGCATGTGGGTAGATTTACCTTATAACTAAAGCCTTTGGAAATTCAGGCTGGACATTACGAAAAACTTTTAATCTAGGGGAACAGTGAAGCACTGGGACAGGTCACCCAGAGAGGTACAGAGATACAGATCCTCAAAGGTTTCCAAGATTCCTGTAGACAAAGCCACAACCGATGTGCAAGCTTAGAGCTACAATATGAATTGGAGTTAACATTTAATGTATCTCTTAATTAAAAATGATGTAACACAAATTGAGTAATGACTGAGCAGGCTGATGCAATGGAAAAACACCTAGTTTCTTTCTTGTTTGTGGGAACATCATCTGGCAAATGAAGAAAAAGCAAGTGAGAGCCACTGAAAGTGCTAGAGAAGAGGAACAGGACTCAAACACCTTTTAAATACAACAGCACAATGTATGAGTGTACATTCTTAAATGAATGTTACCTTTCTATTTCACAGGGTTTGCTTGGCAAAAGAGAATTTCTTCCCCAGACTGAATGTCTAAGAAAGCTAATAGTCCCTTTCTGCAGCCACCGAGCTTTTGCCAGGCTTTGTAGAAGTGTCTTCTTCAATCTGGGTGGCTGTAACCTGAAAAACATTGACATGGTATGTATAACTCTTCCCAGTTCTAGCAAGAGATTAAGCTTCTGCTCACAAAACTTACCTTCTATCCTGTGGTGTGAATCCTGAATTTCTATTAGTCAGCATCACATTGCAGGGAACAGTCCACACGACTGGACAGCAATATCTGCTGGTTGCCCCATCACTGGCAGGGGACCACTGCCTCATTCCTCAGAAGAGCACTTAGCACCATCCCTGCAATCAACAGCTGCTCAAAGCCCCACAAAACTCTGCAGTCTGCCCTCTGTCAGAGCTCACCTAGGGTACCATCTCCTACTTCACACTGTGACTACTGGTCTCGTTGGAGAACTTCCATATGCTGGCACACTACAGAAGAAGAAATAAAACCCCTACCTGCTTCAGGTTTCCAGAAGCTCTTTGCAAGGGAAGAACACACATATTCCCTCTTGTCCTCCCTCTCCAAGCGATGGACCACCAGGGATGTGCTCAAGGGCACAGGATACCTCGAGGGTACCTGAGAGAGAGTTGGCAGACGCTGGAGGATAAGACATACTTGAGCTCCTAATGCTATGTCCAGCTACAGGCCAGACCACCTGGGCATCAAAGTTTTGCTCCAGGATTTTCCAAAAAAATGCCTCAGAACATGTTCTCTGAGGAAGGGTCACACAGAAACTTGTTAAGAAAGCCCCACAGGACTAAGGTGTGATTTATTTCAAATAGTCATGCATTCCTCAGGCAGTTGCAGTTCCTTTTGCTGTTCTGTCTGAGAGCCATCCTCCCTCACACGGGATCTGTTACAGACTCCTGAAAAAAGCCACCTAGTTTGGGGTCTAAATTGCTAACTTTCTATTCTCTCCTTTCCACCTGTTAGATTCTTTTAGATTCTCAATCATCATGGAAAATGTTCTGGTTGGGGGCTGTTCTTTTCGTGCTACTCCAAACCTGACACATCATCACATCTGGAGTAACTCTGAGGGAGTCTCCAATCATGCCTCTCCAATTTCTGTTGGTTTTATTGATACATGGCACTGCTGTGGCAGATGTTTTGATGTACATCAGACTAGAAGGGAGGAAGTGAATACTTACTGAATATTTTCTTTCAGAATCGAATCGATGTGTATATTGCACAAACCCCCGCTGGAACTTCTGTGCAGAACATAGTCCACTGGAGTCAGGTACTAGCAAACTCCTGGAACACAAAATAGGTTATGACTTCTTGCTGTGTAGGGTATAGAGTGGGGTATGGCTGATATCCTGCTGTGAAGTCATTGCTAACTTCTTGGAAACACACGTAACCTGCGGTTTACAATTGAAATCTCAAGTCAAAACACTGTTTTTCATTGATCTTTCTTTTTTCAGCAGGATAGAGATACCCTATGTGACACAGGTACATTTGAAACTATCAATGAGTATTTGTGTAAAAACATGTATGCTGGAAGCTGTGTATGCACACGTATATATCACTCTTTTTATTGTGTATCTATTACCTTATATAAATGACATCTGCAGTTCTGTACAGCACTTACTTTAAGAAATTAGTTATGTTTCCAATGTGGGATCAAGAAATGAGCAAGACACAGGCTGCTTTGTAAAATACCCAACTTTACTAGTAAAAGCCCTTGTATTTTCATCTCTTGCTTTCAAAGCTCTCAGTGTCTGGACCTCAATAGAACTATAAATAATAAATCCTTTATTTAGTAGACTCACTATATTGCTTACTTACAATGTACAGTCACAGTACATCCTCAGCAGCAGTGCTGATGGAAGCTGCCTTTCTGTCTTTGGGCTCATGCTTTCAGGAATCATAAAGCCTGGGCTCGGTCACAGAAGCTGCTGCACGCAGGACAGGTTTCCTGGCAGCACTGCAGGCTCTGGAGCAGAGCAGCAACCAGTTGCAGGCACGGAGAGCTTGCAGGAGTGTTAATGCACTTTTCAACACAGCAAAGACATGGATATACTTGAGTGATGTCTGCATAAACATTTATTCAAAATCACACAATACTTTTGATTGTGAATTTACATAAAATATTAGATTTGATTAAGCTGCTTTTGTAACCATGGCCTAGACCTGTAAAGGGAAAACGTTACAAAGGCACAGTGGGGGGAGCTCTGCAAATTGACTCAGGTTTAATTCAGCATCTAGCCACAGACTGGCAAGTGCAAACATGCAGGAGTAATACTCCTAAGCCTTCGTTGTCATTGCTGTTATTACCATTAAAGGAGTTAACAGACACCTTACCTTCGATATTGAAATCCCACTGATGGTGTCTGTCACAGTAGTAACAGCCCATGGTGTAGGCAAAGCCAAGGAACACAAGGTAAGAACTAGAAGTGGTGACTTCTGTATTCAAAACAGAGAGGAAAGAGAAAACATAAGAAGGAGCCACTCACAAAGCTGAGTGATGGCAACATGATTGTCAGAAGAGGACAGGGCAGTGAGGGGAACTTGCTGGAGGCAGTTGTTAATAGCAATTTTACAAACCAGAACAAATTGCCTGCGAAACATCCCTGGGTCCTTCTGCAGGAGCAGTGATTTTTTTTTGTTCTGACAAAAACATTTGACTTCTTTTCACTGATTGAGACTTTTAATTAATTTACTGTTGGCTCTTTCATAGCTCTTAGAAGAACTTCTGTTGAGGCTTTAGATTGGAGTCAGAGACTCAGCAGGGAAAAGAACCCACAAACTTCCTGAACAATGGCTTTGTAACTACCCTTCTCTTGTTCATCCTCTTAGGAGGCCCATTCGGGGAAGTTCCAAGCTTATGACTGGGGCAGTTCAAAGAAGAACATGGAAAAATACCAACAGGTATATTTTGGTGAAACAATATTATCGCCCTTGGACAACACAGAAGCACAGAGGAAGACAGCAAGGCTGTAGTAGGAGGCACATTTTCAGAATACAAGTAGATGGATTTAGTCACCATCATCTGTATTACTACTTCCCAGTTTGGAAGTCACCAGAGAAAACATGCAAGCACTAATGGCAATAATGAGAGAGAGAAAGAGAGTGCAATCCTTTTCAATTAAATGATCAATACAAATAAGAGGAAGTAAGGGCAGGAAAGACAGAAAATGAATTTTGAAAAGGAGGAGTACATCTAGTGGATCAGACCAGAGGCATCTTGACTACTAGCATGATTGACACAGTTGCCAACGCATGAGAGATCAGGGAAACAATATTGGGAAGAGGGTGACTGGAGAGCACTAATAGCTACCCCTAGACTGTAGCAGCCAGGCACAAAAGGACTTTGTCCTCAAGCAGTCCCTGAGGAACCTCTCCTCCATCCAAGACTCTAATCCCACCTTTGGCCCTCCTACCCTTTAGCTCTTTACAACAACCTGTCACTCCAGCTCTGGAGTCGCCAACATAAGAAGGACATGGACCTGTTGGAGCGTGTCCAGAGGAGGGCCACGAGGATGATCCGAGGGCTGGAGCACCTCTCCTATGAGGAGAGGCTGAAGGAGTTGGGGCTGTTCAGCCTGGAGAAGAGAAGGCTCCGCGGAGATCTTATTGCGGCCTTTCAGTACCTAAAGGGGGCCTACAGGAGAGCTGGGGAAGGACTTTTTACTAGGGCATGTAGTGACAGGACAAGGGGGAATGGCTTCAAACTGGAAGAGGGCAGGTTTAGATTGAACATTAGGAAGAAGTTTTTCACTTTGAGGGTGGTGAGGCACTGGAACAGGTTGCCCAGAGAGGTTGTTGAGGCCCCATCCCTGGAGGTGTTCAAGGCCAGGCTGGACGTGGCCTTGGGCAACCTGGTCTAGTGGGAGGTGTCCCTGCCTATGGCAGGGGGGTTGGAACTCGATGATCTTCAAGGTCCTTTCCAACCTAAACCATTCTATGATTCTATGATTCTATGATTAAGAGTTAAATGTTTTAATGAAGGCTTGCATGAAACCCAACTTCCTTTGGTTTGTCTTGAATTTGCTTGCCCCTGGAAAGTCACTGGATGCCTTCTAGGTTTTGTGTTATGAGAAGTAATGGGATAATTGCTTCCTGTGCTCTTTCTTCATACTATTCATGATGGTATAAACCTGTCTCCTGTCCCTGCTCCAGCCTCTATTTTCCAAATTCAGGAGTCCAACCTACTTCCTCTCTCCTCCTACAGAAGTCACTTGATGATCCTTTCACCGTTGTCACACACTGTGTTTTCTAACTAGAACATGTATGTCTTGTGGGGCTGATCAGTACTCCAAAAGGACCAAGACAGGGGTTTATTCGGAGGCATCCTGACATCTTCTGTCTTGTTCCAGGCTCCTGTCCTATGAATTCCTAGCTGAGAGGGAAAAAACCCAAAAGTAACTTTTTGTCAACAACTTTTGCTTTGGCTGTGCTATCAGATGGGTCATCCCTGCAAGCGCAGATGGAAAAGACAAGCAAGGGCACTTCCTCCCTGTTTGGTTTAGGCACATCTACTTGGAACAGTGATGGAAGAAAGCCCCAAATGCACGTTTGCTGTGCTTTCCTGGTCATTCATTCCTGTACTGCTTCATGTTTTCCAGGCTACTCCTCCTCTCTATGTTGTAGAAGAGATGACTGTACCAACTGCAGTATGGACTGGGGGACAAGACTTGCTTGCAGATCCCAAGGATGCAGCCATTCTACTGCCTCAAATTAAGAGGCTCATCTATCATAAGAGGATTCCTGAATGGGCACACCTGGATTTCATCTGGGGGTTGGATGCGCCTTTGCGCATGTACAATGAAATTATTGATCTGATGCGGAAGTATCCTTAACCCACAACCAGTAGCCACACCTGACTCATTCAACAATACTTGCTTTCACTGGGTACAACAAAACCTTCTTTTGCATCAGATGGTTTCTGCTGGAGTCAGAGAAAAGGTTTCTCCTGATGCTATTTTCAGATCATGTGTTACTGCAATACCTTTTGCATGTTCACGGTGCACTTCATATTTTCTGCCAACCTTGTGGGTCAGTAATCACTTTCTAATTGATACGGCCTGGATTCTGCAATAACCATGCTTTGCTAACAGAAGACAGGGTTTTGTTGCAGCCTGCTCTCTGCTTTAGACCCTAACAGTAATGAAAGCACTGATGTTCTCTGGATATGGTCAGAGATCTAAAAAAGTTTTCCATTCTTCATATTATTTCTCAGTTTATTGGGCTGGCAGTTCTTGAAAGGCATAGTGTAAGACAAGACTAATTCTAGCAGATATGGTATTGATTAATTTTATTATTAGATAAGACGATGACCAGAAAGTAACAACTGAGTTCACACAAAAAACTCACTCCTGAAAAACAGATGTTTTGTCTTTATTTGAAACAGGGCTGCTCACTGTTTTCGTGAGGAAGAGCAAGGGACACAGGGAGGGTAGACCCCGCAGAAATCAGTAGCCAGTCTGGTGGTTCAAGCATGCACCTGGAAGATGGGAAGCTTGGGTTCAAGGCCCCCGTCAAGACAGAGAAATCTTGGCAGACTCAGTCTCTGCTGACAACACTTTAAGGAACTGTGTACATGAACTTTCCAGGGTGGGACAAAGGAGCTGATTTCATCTTGGCAATGACAGCACTTCAGCTGGACACTTTGGTTTAAAGTTAAACTCTGAACCTAGCAGGAACATCACATCTCCTACTATTCCACGCGGAAGCTGAGCTGCTCTAGCCTTTGTCATGGCTCTGAGAAGCCTCTCTGGGGTTTAAACACTAGAACGATAAGTACCCAAACATCAGTAGAAAGAATCCATTATCTTCATCCCATGGGTATTTAGAGCACTTTGTTCATTAGTGGGAAGGACTGCTTTGCAAACAGTGATGAAGAGACTGTCATCCTATTTAATTTCCTGGGAGAACTCTGGCTCTACCAATTGTGTTTCAAATAGGTAGTTCTTGCACAAAGACACTCACTTGAAGAGTAGCCTCCATGGTTATTAGGTTACAGCATTATGGGTCACTGTGCCTTCACAATTGATATGCCATTAGCTTCACTGTGGAGGGTTTCCTTTTAGCATGACACCCTCATTTGAATCAAATGTTAACATGGGCCAAGTCTGGGATGCTAATTGGGGCAGGTACAGCTATTACACTGAGACAGTTCCCTGGTGACACTATATGACCAAAGCATCAGTGTATCACTCTGCAAAATTCTTCATTAGCCAAACAAATTAACCATGACTGGTGCCACTTCTATTCTGTCCCCTTCCAAGACAAACAACAGACCTGTTTCATCCCTTAGACCACTGCTGAAGCCTATCCTGTTTCCTTGTGCTCCACGAATGTAAATAGAGCTTTATACAAACAAAACTGCCCCACTCCAGACAAGGACATTCCTTACACCCAGTACAAATTCCTGGGGACAAATACCCTCCAGAGAGTCAGCCCTTCAACTAACTCATTGCTTGTAGGGGAAACACATGACAGCTTGAAACTTACTTTATAAGGTTTCAATACTTAAGGCAGGAAATGCAATAACAATATAACTGAAAGAAGCCAGAGCATCCCCTAAATTCACCTAGGAAAGAAATTTCAGCTGTGCATCTATCTTGCAACCTGGTAGACCATAGAGGAGGCAGGGTGTTGAATTTTCTAGAAAATCAATAAAAAAAGGTTGGGCAAGCAGCATTGGAAATATCATGGGGACTGTTGATCCCACCTTGGGACATGAGGAGGGACTAGACATCACATTCCAGAAGCCCTTCTGAGTGGTTAATTTACAGTTTGACTAAAGTTATTGTCACTTAGACACATCAGAGGAGCTGAGATACAATGCTTTTCACTGAGAAATTACCAAATTACCTTTTTCACTACCCCAAAAAATGTTCTCTACTTTATATACAAAGCAGAACTGTTACTGTGGCTTCAGTGACATCCTGTTCTTATTTCATGCCTTTCCTTCCCCCACCACCCAAAGGCATCGTATTATTTGAAACAGTGCTCCCAAGAACCTATCCTTTTCATCTGGTATTCTTCTAAATGCTTATCAGTCTATGATGAAACACAAGTTCTTCTGAAGACACTTATGAGTTAATTGGCTGAAAAGGCTGGTCCTCACGTAGGAGGATTCTACTTTGTTTGTAGCCCAGTTGCCTAAGGACACAGAACTTGTCTTTCTGCCCGTGGTCATCAAACCAATTTAAGTGACTGAACCCCCAGGCTGACTACAACTAATTCAGCAGTTAGGGAAAGATCTCCAAAGATACTATGTTTTGAGAGTTGATGCAAATAGCTTGGGAGAAACAAGAACCCTTGTTTGTTCCTTCACTGGGAGAAAGGTTATATGATGTGTTCAAGCCTTCTTTGGCACCATAAGGTCCCTACAGAAGCCACCTCAACTCTGACCGACTAATGTAGAACAAGATGAGTTGTGCTGCTCACTGAAAAATGGACTTAGAAGTCTGTACGTAATGTTGAAGTTAACATAAACCAAATGAAAAGGAATAACAGAGGCAGTGTTCTTCAGAGAGAGTAAGTTGAGAGAAGCTGGACACTTCGTCATCTTCATCCTGAAAAATTATATTTGGAGCAGCCCCTCCATTGGGCAACAGTACAGGTCAAGGTCTGCCACAGCCTCAGGGAACTGCAACGCCCAGGTCCTAGCTAAGCATCCTAACCACTGATTTGTATGTCCTTCTTAAGCTCTCCTGCTCCATGGTGCAGACGAATTTGTGAATTTAACCAGAAGATCTTTTTCATCACAAAGATTACCCCACTTCTGAACCACTGCCAAATCAGCACTTAAACACGCTCTACAATACATGCTGCCAACTCATGACACTCACAGCTGCTACCCTGAAGTGCTCATTGTGTTTTGACTTCCTTTTATCGGCGCAGGTTTCTGCCAGTGAATCAGTCTGCTAGTGGAGACGGACCAGGAACTGTGGCAGAAGACACAAGCAAGGCAGTCAAAGCAAAGGTAAGTTGCTTGTACATATGTGTTCATGGTCTCTTTCTCTGATGCCTGTCTCCATAAAGATGTGCAGTCTTGCTTTTGAGCAGTTGCTTGTAACGATAGACAGCTTTTTGCCTCTCTGATGTGTAAGCCTATTGCTATGCACAGAAGTTCATGTTTACTCAGGTTAGAAGACAAAGAAGTTTGACCTGCACAAAAGGAAGAAAAAGAGCAACTATTTCATTTTCCTCTACTTGTTTTCTTCAGTCTGAGAACAAGGGAATAAAAGACCCAGTGGGTGTAAATTGGACCGCCCGCTCTTGCAATTTCATGCCTACGTATGTTTTGTTAGTGAGTAAGGGAGAAGATTCTCCCATGCATTGAGTCACAGTTGCTTCTCTGGTTGGTGTGTGCATGCCTTACAGCTTATATGAAATAAATTTTAGCCTGCTTAAAGTACAAGGATAGATGGATGAATTTCTGAAGGACTTGTATCTTAGTTTCACCAAATCTTAAAAGTGTCTAAAAAACTTTGAAGGGCATCTCTCTCTCTGACTTTTTTTCTTCTAAGTATGTTCTTTTATGACAGTTTACCATGCTTAATGTTTCCTTATGACTTTACCTCACTAGATAAAAGCAGCTATTCACAGCTTCTGTCAAGTGTTTATTCCTGAAGGTTAAGGGAGCAGTGACCTACCAAACTGATATTACTTAGCCTGCTGTATCTGATTTAAAATGCAAATACCTGGAAGTCTGTGAGCCATGCTCCCTAAGCCAGGTGATCATAGAGTGCATTGAGAAAAGTTTGCCTTAACAAGAGGAATAATTTAGCCTCTGCATTGCCTCAACTGGTCTTGGTAGTGATTTGAAAACAAGTTGAGACATTAGCAGAACATTTTCTTCCCAAATGAGATTCCCCATGTGGGGAGAGGAAGGCAT
This sequence comes from Anarhynchus alexandrinus, assembly GCA_008711295.1. NCBI lineage: Eukaryota > Metazoa > Chordata > Aves > Charadriiformes > Charadriidae > Anarhynchus > Anarhynchus alexandrinus. The sequence continues at coordinate 8,865,021 of VUYV01000011.1, read as the reverse complement.
ATTTTACTCCCATTAGAACAGAGTAAAGCAGCAGAAAGCAAGAAAGAGTGTTGTGCTGACTGAGTATGTAGTTGTGAGGCTTCCTATTTTGACAACAAAAATTAAGAAGTATTTGATATACAAAGGAAATAGAATGGAGTGTGTTTTAATGCCAACTTTAAAGTTTTGGGTTTTTCCAAACTCTGCTTCATTCCAACTGTCTGATGACTCAGGAGGTTTGACTTCTTGAAATTCATTCAATCAAATTTAAAGGTTAAATTGAAGATGAAAAAAAGTTGAAACTCCTTCTCCTAAAAGGAGATTTAGAGAATGCAAAAATTTCTTCATTACCCCTCCATCAGCCTCACAAATCCTGCTCATCTTCCCCATTACTTGCCAGGGAATATTCTGTTATTTTCTCTTGATCTGTAGCTCCATTTCCAAGTCAAAACAAACTTCATAGAGCACCATGTCTCATCACTGCCAATGTCTTATGCCAGATGCAGACTCCAGAAACATGTGGCTGCATAAGAACCTCTGTTCTTCATTAAAAATTGGATTCTCTGTGTCTAGTGGACATAGCAATGCCAGGTTTCAGAAAGACTTGTTTCCTAAGTCTGCTTAACTTCCTAATGCAAACTATAATACATGCAGGTCCCCTACAAAATTCTTTCATGAACCCCGATGCCCAACCGTGCGTGCTGTGGCTGCTTTGAAGCTACACAGACACTGAATAGTTGGTTGGTTCTCTCTTGCTGACTGCTCGGCTGGTTGCAGAACATAGAGCAGCTGCCTTCAGCCTGCCTTCCCCCCAGCAAGGAACTAACCCCACTGAATAGTCCTCCACTAGCAAACAGTTCTCAGGAACTCCTGCAAACCCCATTACTTTACAGACTTGTACCTCAGTGCTGAACTTGGCAGATATTTACCAATGACATCAAAAGTTAATTACAGGATGGACAGAAAGGTGAACTAACATAAGCACATGGTGGTCATAGAAGCATGTCCTTTTCTTCTGAGGAAACCAAGCCTACAAGAGCAGTAATGTCCCCAGTCATTACTAGTGAGGCAGTCTTACAAGATGCCTTGATGTGCTGAAGCCTTACATTGCATTGTGTGTCCTTTTAGTCCCGTGAATTCTATTGTTGAACATTTAGGTAGCCTGCCTGATTTTCACGGTCTTTATCCACAAGCAGAATGGCTGCAACTTTTCTCTTCACAGCTCCCATTCTCTCCTCACACATGCAAGCACAGCATACAACACCACATAGGTGTATAAGGGCTTTTCCAGAACGTGTGAGCAGAGTCCTGAGCTCCTTGGATGAATCCCTTTTGTACAGTTCTTCAGATTGGAAAGAAAAATCCTACCCTACCTACCTGCAACTCTCTTATAGGCAAGGAGCACTGAACATGTCAGCACTTCTCTTGCTCTCCCAAGAGTTTCAGCTCATAGTCCCACACCCCATAGCTTTCTGGGACAAAGAACCTGCTCTTTCTTTTTCTAGGGAGGCTTTGAATCAAAATTTGCATGTTGAAAGAAAGACTGTGGTGTTCCTGCACTCCTTGAATGGGTTTTGGAAAACAAAGACTAAAACATGGAAGCATATCTACTGTAGGTGGAGTCAGAATAAACTGGTGTTAAATAGACTGCACTCTGCTATTCAGAAAAGCTAATCTGGTAGCATCAGTCAACCCAGGAAAGGGCAAGGTCTCATCTCCTCATGACCAAGACAAGATTTGCAATATGGACAGCTGTTTCTAAGAGATAAAGGAGACAGGCCCTTGGCAACATGAAGGTAGTCAGTCCCTGGATCCATTGTTCGCTGCTCTAAAACCAAATCGTTCCATGGTTTCTCAGTTGGTGGCAGCCATCAATTTTGAGAGACAGAAACTTTGGTCTCAGAAGTAGCAGTAGGAAAAATGCAATTATCTGGGGATAGCAGAGCAGGTTCTTGGAAGAAGTGGGCAGCATGGGGCTGGTGAAGAAGCCTGAGGGGGTGGTAAATGGAGACCTAGATGACTCAATTTCAGTTTGAGAGGCAAGGTTGACTAGGAACTGACTCATGGGGCTTCTGGAAAGCCACAAATGGTCAGCCTGTGCACTTCATATTCTCAGAGCAACTAATTTCAAACAGAACTTGAACCTGGTCTGGGGCACATCACCCCACGTTGAAAGCACAAGCTGGCACTGATCTGGTGCAAGTGTGTCTCCCTAAGCCCATTACATTTCCTCCCAGAGTTTCTGAGTCACTCCTGATCCCTGCACAAACCTTCACCAGACTCATTGACTGATCCCTCACCCCAGCACACCACTGACCATCACCAAGAATGGCATTTGATCCCAAAGGAGGAGGGGGGAAGTGGAAAGAGAGCCCATCCCAAACTTCTCTCACCTCATTCCTGAGGAAACAGGAAACAAACACCGTTTTCTTCTCCTTTCACCTCTCCTGCTGGCAGAGAAATGGAAGCAGATAAAGGCAGACAAGCTGGGTGATGGTCATCTCAGGTACTCATGCTTCTTTGTCAAGCTTCTTCTAGACTCCTGCCAAGCGCTGGCCCTATCTACCAACCACAGCTCCCTTGTCATTTCCAGAGTGTTCAGGCATATTCTCGCATGGTATGCCCAAGTGTTTTCCTCAGCCACTCTATAACCTGCCCTGTAACACAGCGTGAGCTGTGGACAGTCCCTCCTCACACAAGTACTTACTCTAGCAGCCCCCTGGGGAACAGACCTTGGGCAACCTCCAGCAGACTCCCCACTTGGGTCTTCCTGTGCAACTCCACGCCACTCTCTTCCTAACACAAACACCCCTGCATGTGCTCTTTCACACAGCCCCAAGATGTGGTGCCTCCTCGTGCTGCTCTGCACCCAAGGAATTGCCTTTTCATCAGGATTCACAACACCCTCCCCTCTGAATTCAGACAAAAGCCAGTACAGGAAGACTCGCAACCCTGAATGCTTTATGAATGTTGTAAGTTGGGTCATTTTCTATCCCTTTCTTTCTAAATTGTCTCTCCCAGTGCCACTACCATCACCCCATCACTAACAGTCCCTGTTAGGAGGCTAAGAAGGGCCTCTTCCACATTTCCCATTTTCCCAGCCTGCCTTTTCCAAATCCACTGCATTAGAGTCACCGCTGCAATGAGGGCCAGCTCTGAATGTGCCGTGGATAGATGTGACTCGTGCATATTGCATGAGGACAGGCACATAGCACTGCAACAGAGAGTGCCGGCTGCTACTTTTTGGCTCAAAGGCCAAGCCCAGAACCTCCAGAGGGCTACGGAATTTTGACCCCAGCAACAGGAGTTAGCCCTGGACTCTGGCCGGAGCATGGACTACATGCTCCAGCCCATACCAAACTGAACAACAGACTTTCACTGCCTGCCTTTAGGGTGAAACCCAACAGACGTATGATGAACATGAGGTTTGGCCATGCTTCATGACACTTGTTTGCAGTCACTTTTCCCAAAACACCTTGGTATTTTGGTCTACCGCACAAAGAAGGGGACAGTGTGATTCTGGCAAGAGGACAGATATCCCTCCAGCACGGGATGATGCTCCAGTGAAATCTTGATGTTCTATCCAAAAGTCTGAGCTGCCAGAGAGAAGAACTCCTTTGCAGTGGAGGCAAAGGCAGGTTTCTAGTCTCAAGGGAAGTGAAGTTTTCCTCTTCTGTAATAATATGTTTGCTCAGTACAGTGGCAAAGGAGGTTGTACCCCTTCTTCCAACAGCAGATTCTCACAACACAAAGAAATCCAAGACCCCTTGTTCTGAATCACCAAAGATTTCCTCACAGTACAAGCAAAATTAGGTGTAGGTTGTCTCATGAGTTCCTTCGTGACAAGAGCTCCACTCTTGTTCACCTTGCCTGCATGATTTGCCTTATCATACTTCGGCAAGAAAGGATTCATTATGGCCCTAAACTCACATCTTTTGGCACTGTATTAGACAGATACTGCCTCATGTTTACGCTCTAGGAAGGTATGATCTGTATCAGTCTTGCAAAGCAGGAGAAACTATCTCCCAAGAGGTTGGTGACTCAATACAGTTCTGCTTTGTCCCATGATACAGGGTCAAACACCGGACAACTACTACCTAAGCAGGTCTGAAGAAGAATTTTGATGCATCTTTTTACAAGATATGTAATATTTATTCTGAGTCACAGTCCCTGTGACCAGAGGCCTTGCACTACCACCATAGAGCAGCCCACATCCACACTGCTCAGCATTGTTACCCTCCGAAACAGGGCAACTTGTATGTTAACAAACTCTCCTTTGGCTTCCCACAGAGTGAAATTATCAGATATCATGGATACCCCAGTGAGGAATATGAAGTTACCACGGAGGATGGATACATTCTTGCTGTTTTCAGAATTCCTGCTGGGAGGAACAGCCAAAATACAGGTGTGACACAGTTGTAGAGCATAAGGAAGGTCTGAGAGACAACTCTTGCATGGGTTCCCCATCTTTCCCCTTTGCACATGCAACGGCATGTTCCACACCTTTACATCTAGAGCACCTAGTCAGGAAAGTGGCCTGAATTCTGAATCAATCAGAAGTCCACACAATCAGTGTCTCTGTCCTTATTTCAGACTTTTCTAATAATTTTGTCATATCCCTTCTTTTTTCCCCCCTCATGTGGGCTGGGGGAGAGTTTGATAGACTGGATTTGGGGACATTTTGCATTAACACCGTAGGAAAGTTACATTTAAAATAGAAGTCTGACAAGCCTTTCAGGTTAGGCATATGAATATTAATTCCCAGCCTTCTGAAGAACAGACATATTAAGAAATCACCTTCCTTCATCTCCTTCATCAATGAATAGCAAATGCACTTAAACTGTTTCTTCAGTTTTCTGAATTCCATTTTCTGAATGGAATAAACATTTCTACCTGGAATTTGAGGTATCCAGGATACTGCTATTGTGTTTGCTACTCCTTGTTAGAATTATAGAATACTTTATTTTGGATGTCTCCTCCTATTTGGATCTCCTTTCTCAAAGTAAGGTTAACCAAAGTTAGATCAGGGGCCTCTCAGCTCTGCTCAGTTGGTTACTGAATAGACCCTAATGGTAGATAGATATGCTTCTTTGGATTAATTATTCTTTGTCTTCCATACACTATTCTGCATTCAGCAGTTTTCAGCTGTGGGTAGATGGTTTCAATATAAGGACCTGCACTGTATTTCCAGTACAAGAGGAGGTGGGGACGGGTGTCATCATCAAATTCTTTATTTGCCAGTCCTGTCATGAAATGGTTATGACATGTCATTAAATGGTTCCTGCTTGCATGGAACAAATCCTTCAGGTTTCTCAGAGCAATACCTATGCATAGTTCTCCTGGGAGCTTCTTGAAGAAGGAAAGATTTAAAACCTCTCACAAACTAAACTTTGTACCCCAATCTTAAATACACATTAACCACTGCTCCAATATAAGAATACTTTAATCTTTTCCAGGGCAAAAGCCTGTAGTCTTCCTACAGCATGCTTTTCTAGGAGATGCTACCCACTGGATTTCTAACCTGCCCAACAACAGCTTGGGCTTCCTCCTCGCAGATGCTGGCTATGACGTCTGGATGGGAAACAGCCGAGGGAACACTTGGTCTTTAAAACACAAGATGCTTAATCCCAGCCAGAAAGCGTTCTGGCAGTTCAGGTACTCTGTAGAGGAAGAATTACTCAAGACAGAAACTCTGAGGGGACTAGATAGCTTCAGCCTGATGGTCTTTACCTAAACCAGCATCAGAACAGGGTCTGCACCAACCAAGGAGAGTAAAGAACCAGATGAAGAAGGATGCTCACTACTACTCACAGTTGGAAATATTGGCTGGGGAAGTGATTTCTGACACTGGGAAATGAAAGGGGATGCTGAGGAAAAAGGAGACAGTACTGTGAGAGGGAGAGCAAGAACCTCAGCTGGAACAGGCTGAGCAACCTTATCTAGAAATCTCTGATCTCTCACAGCTGAATTCAACCAAGAGAGGAATGTGTTTTGTAACCCATGCTAGTGAAAGCACTGATTAAATTAGGTTCCCCAAGCACTGCAGCTGATGGGTGAAACTGGCACCTCCTCTGCAGAGAGCCCAAGGCATCAGGCAGCCTGGCAGTACAGCGTCATCCCTCTACCCACTTCCCCAACTCAAGCAGGAGTGCAGACAAAGCATGCAACCTCACCTTTCAGTGGGCCCTGCTTGGTGCAATGAACAAAACTGACATTCAGTAACTCACACCGTGATAGCCAAATTGTCTGCTTACTTTTTGTGTTTCCCCCCTGTAGCTTCGATGAAATGGGTAAATACGATATTCCAGCAGAGCTGTACTTCATCATGAATAAAACTGGACAGAAGGATGTATACTACGTTGGTCACTCTGAAGGCTCAACATCAGGTAACGTCAGGACATTCACTGTTCACAACCATTCTTGTTCCTATCTGACCAGTAGGTGGGTCTCCCCATTGAATCAGTTGTTTTTCTCGTTTGTGGAGAGCTAGCAAACATAAAAGTGCCTCCCGAGTCGAGATTTGCAAAAAATGCAAAACTTTTCTAAAACCAGCTTTGGCTACCCTTAATAAGGAAAGAAATCTAATAGCAGATCCAAATATAGTTCAACTTTTTAAATAATTAGAGACATAAAAGTGATTATTTACTGGGTACTTCAGGTACTGATACTGGACATTTTTCTTAAATTCTCAGCAACAGGAATTTTCATTAAGTTCATCTTTTCTATTAAGACATACAATTAGTTTCCTTATGAACTGGAAGGAAAAGCTAAAAAGATAAAACAACATATATAATACATAATATCAAATAACGGAAAACAAGGGAAAAGAACCTTAACATTACTAAGTCATGTGACTTAATGGCAACCTTACAATTGAAAGCATAGTTCATGATTGTTTATAACTGGCCACATTACTGTTTATAAACAGATTGCCAGAGAGTGAAAAGTAGGAAAGAAATCTTTTTTCTCAGTACCAGCCTTCAGCATGGCCTTTGACTGAAACTAACTTTCTGTTAGCATCAGCTGAGAGTTTCTGATGTTTGTGGTTTGTCTGTAAGATCCATGAACAGACATTGATTAGAAATAAGCAACTGCCAGTTCATTAAACTAGACAGAAAAAAAGAGAAGGAAATGTGGGAAAATCATATATTGTCACAGTGCCAGACCTTTTCTTTCTTTTCCTCTCATAAGAGTATTTACAGACCCTCACGGCAAAACAAACTAACCATCTAGGCTTTCTTCAGCTGCCTTTGATGTAAACAATCAGTTGAAAACACTCAAAGCTCCCAGTTTTCAGCTAATTATTCTACAGTTTCATGAAAGCATAAATACACATAGATCTTTAGAGACTACAATCTCAAAAACTATTTTTTTATGAGTTTTGTGAATTTTAGAGGGAATTGATTTTATCATGAAAACCTCATTGACATGTCACCTACAAAAACTGTTCAGATAAAGGCAATGTCCAGACATGCTCTAAACCTCAGAATGAACTTTGCGTTCCAAATAAAAACTCATTTCAGGACTTAGCTTCAACACTTGCTTTAGGTAAAACATGCAGCACACACAAACATAGACAACAGACAACGGGCTGCAAATCTAGTCTCAGTTCTTGTTTGCTACCTACTGCTTATTTATTTATTTTGTATGTGGAAGATGTCTTCACTAACTCTTTCTGTTTGCAGGCTTCATAGCATTTTCTACATACCCGGAGCTGGCTAAACGGGTGAAAATGTTCTCTGCTCTGGGCCCAGTAGCCACATGCTCACATGCGACAAGCCCTCTGATTAAGATAACAAATGTTCCTGAACCACTGCTCAGGGTATGTCATTTTTCCTTCTAAGAGGTCCAGTGCCTGACTTACCTTCACAGCATTCACTCAACCTGAGATGAAGTGTTCCCAAACAGGTGATAGGCTGATACTGAGCTTGGGATGAATTGAGTGCTCTTGAAAAGACTCTGTGGGGAAAATACTGGAGATATAGGGCTGGAAGCAGCAGGATGCAGTGAAGTAGGAGACTTGTGAAAGTCTGTCTCGTCATAGGATTCTTGCTGGTAACTAATATTTTGCTGGCCTCATGCAGGAGGAACTAAACCAGAGCTGCAGTAACAGCCATGACAATCTCTGGAACTTCAGCAATGAGTGAGCATTGAGGTTACTACACTAGAAATGGAAGGATGGCTTCCTCCAGGATTGGTGCCAGTAATACGAAGGACAAAGGATATGTAATGCACTATGGGGAAGGAGGAGTTTTAAAGGGGTACTGGGGGGACAAGGTGTTTGAGCACTCTTTGAATACCAAGTTAGGATGCTAGGCTATTAGCAACAGTTTCCTGTAACAAGAAAAAGAAGTGTTGCGCTTTTCCCTTCCCTCAGTTAGTACTTGGCTGCAAAGGAGCCGCACACCAGATTGGATTTCTGAAAGGACCTGTGACACAGTTTTGTACAAGCCTGGATAAGTTTTGTGGCCACGTACTCTGTTATATAGCTGGAGGCGACATAAAAAATCTGAACACGGTGAGTATATGCAAAACACCTACTCAAAGTAAAACCAAAGTGATCCTGGAAGTTACATTTGTGCACTCTATGCTTATCTAGTAACTGTCATATGTGTAAACATACATAAACCACAATGTAGTTCTCAGCAGACTGAGGGAATGCCAGGACATTGTGCAGTGTGAACAGTGCCAAACAGAACTAGAGCTAATGATGGATGGGACCAACAATGTGGCACATTCTGATCCCAGAAAAAAAGGACTGAATTCAGTCTGGGGCTATATTTCACATCCACAACATGTAGAGCTACAGAAAGTCCTTGCGCTGTGCCTGAGGAGTGCAACACACTCACAGTGGGATTCACAGAGACCAGTGCACCAGTCAGAGGAGACAGGAGAGTTGTCCCTATGCTTGCCAACATATGGAAGCTGCAGTGTGTCTTAAAACCCCTTTACAGTGGCCAAAGTATGCAGAAGCTGGCCTACATAATGTTTGTTACTGCAATATCTGTAACAAAGACTGGGCCCCGTTTTTCTCCATCTATAACCACTTGTAAAAGCACATATGGGAAAGCAGTGAGAATCAAAGGTTCATTGCAAAAGCAATTAAGGGCATTGCAGCCCTTTTGAATTACAGAGCTAAACCGTTAAGGATCTTTCCTGACTTGGTTTAAGTCACTAATGTGGTTCTTAAGGGAAAGGTAACAGCTCTGAGGAGGAATCCAGGGAGACAGAATCAGAACTTCTTAGCAGAACAATAAAAATACAAACAGAAGAAAAAGCAATCTATTTTGTAAGCTGGCTTCTTTAGCATTAGGAGTATAGTGAAGAGAAAAACAAATCTTCAAAAGACATACACATGCATGGGGGTTTGGTGTGAGGTGAGGAATCTACTTGGAAAGGACTGGGAGGATTTTCCCTACTGTTGCTGAACCCCAGGATCCCACAGTAGTACTATCTTCATGGAACAGGGTCGCTTTCATGGAGAAAACGTGCAGAGGCATAATATTATTCAGTTACTCCTAAGTCTGCTTCTGAGTTTTCTGTCTGATATTTGAAGAATATCCTGTTAAAGTGAGGTTTTAACACAGCAGCAGTATGTTGCTCAGGTCCTTCACAGCTTTGTTCTCTCACAGCACTGGATCACTGCCTTTATAACACTTCTGCTTTCTCTCCAGAGCCGAATAGATACGTACGTAGGACATTCCCCTGCTGGATCATCCGTACAGAACATTATTCACTGGCAACAGGTATAACTGTGTACTGACATATAAACAGACTCTTAACTACTGCTTTTATGCAACCAACAGCCTCCAGGGAAGTCCAGAGGTGGTGGATCTGGGAAACTGCCCATCACATCTTCTCGTGTATTGCCGTGAGCACCTGCCACAGAGGGAGCACTGTTTCCATGTAGCTCACCAGACCATCACCTGAATTGCCCCTTTGGTATCAGGCACTGAGATTTCCCCAGGGCACATCAGGCCTCTCTGCACATTGGGCTCTAATGGCCTCCAGCCTTCATCTTTATTTATGAAGACATTTGGCTTGAGAACTGCAGAAGTGAATGTGAGCACTAGGCACTTGGCAGGCAGTAGGAGGACAGTGGAAACTTGAGCAGCCAGGGGATGGTCCAGATAAAGAAGTGATCCAAGTTAAAACTTTTCTTCCAGAGGGCTAATCGCAGCCTGGATCACCTCCCAAGGCCAGTTAACCACACAAACACTTCTGCTGGCACAATGGCAAAGTGGGGGACTGCTTTATACTACTACAGCAGATGCCAAGCAAAACTGCTCTACAAGGATGTTCCCAATAGCCAATTTTTCCAAAACCCTTTTAGTCACTCTTGCCACTGTCCAGATCCTGAGTTCCAGTTCTCTAAAGGTGGGTTTCTATTTATGCACTGGCAGATCTGAGCTCGCTCTGCTCACGGTCTGAACCAGACCAGGGCAAGACAACTGCATCCAAGAAATACATCACTGCATAAGTCCAGGTGCCCCTGGTGAGCCAGGATATATCTGCATATATCATATAGGTACACAACCCATTTCTGCAAACACTTAATATGGTCTAGAATACAAGTATGCTCCTGCGGACACCCCTGACAAAAATTCCCAGCAGTCATTCCCACAGGATACACCTACCCAGAGCCAGAAAATGGGGACAAACCGTTGACAGCCAGTGGCTTTACAGCCTATTTTGCCAGCCTCTAACTAAGTGAAGTGGCTACAAAGCAAACACAGACAGAGCAGGTTAGAAGAAGATAGCAAAAGCAATACAACAAGCAGATTTTTAGCACATCTGCAGCTACCTGAAGTCTTGAAGTCAAGGTTTTCCAAACTGACTGATGGACAGGGACTTTCTCTCACCCTATACAACCACACACAAATGAATTTACTTCTCAGGTCTGTGCAAAAAATAAAATAAAAATAAAATGACAAAAAAACCCCGAACAGATGCATACTGAACTCTTCAGTCATCAGTCCTGCAGGGTGTATATCATGTCTTTTAAACAACACAGGCTCAAGAAGGTTAATGTCTTGTGTCCAATGTCCAACCTCAAAACTGCTGTCAGAGCACAACTCATGTATAGCCAAACTCTTGTAAGTATAGAGCCTCTGGAAATGTCACCACTACTGTAAGCAGACCAGACAAAACTGACACTCAAAAGAAGATGCGTAAGGAGAGATCATATATCACACCAGATTAGTAATAGCCGTGACATGTTCTAGACATTCAAGTCCTCTTTCCATGTGACAAATGAACCCAACACTTCATCACAAACAGGGACCCCAACTTTAGCTAACTGAAATAGTTAAGCAAAAATTTAATAACAAAACATACCAACCATGGCAGCTGAGGATCAGGAGAGAAAGTTAACAAGAGGAAAGGTTACAAAGCCACTCACCCTGCAACCCATCCTCAGTAACCCTGGAAGCCTGCAACCAGAGGAAGAGGTGGGAGTAACCCACAGTCCACTGCCTGAGCCTTGGCTTCAATCACAGGCAGGAAAATGCCTCCTGGTCTCTCAACACTTACTTTTTATCTGTTCTTTTAACAGCTGAAACATACAGGCCAATTTCAAGCTTATGACTACGGCTCTAAGGAAAACATGAAGAAATACAACCAGGTAAGGCAATACGGTTTCCCTGAAAATTCATCCTTGGGTCCTGGCAAAACTAAGAATAGAAAATATCGGATTTTAGCATCTACGAGTGTTAAAGAGGGGGAAAGCGGTCTGAAGTAATGTTTCACCTGAATCTAATACTCATACGTGTAGAAGTCTATTCACAGACAAGGCATAGACAGTTCCTTGCAGACAGCAAACAGAAGTTCGTTTGGCCTCCCCTACCGATGCAGGGATGTGTCCAACGACATGTCAATTTACCTGCCATTCCCAAAAGGCCAGGAGCCACAGCCAGCTCCTAGGACTGGATGAGTATGGAGCTCTTCACTTCCCCAAAAATCCTCAAGGTCTGCCTTTCAGTTAAGGGGGGAAATGAATTCACACTATGGTGACCTCTCCAATCAGTTGACAATCATTTCAGTTCTAACTGCCACGTTTGAGTGGCAGTATCGTGTGCTGTACCAGGGCAGGCTGCTTTTACAAGGCAGAAAGGCTCTGGACATATAACCAGTCACCTGTACTCATGCACACTGTCTCAGAAATCTTCTAGAGTAAAACTATTTCCTCGCCACTTAAGTCTCAAGCATAACAACTAAGGCTAATGGATGCAATCCATGCCCCAACAAAACTTAAAGATCTTCTCACCTTAAATATACACATGAATAAGCTCCGCTGTCCTTGCCTGATAAACACAGACACTGCTCTTTCCGTATCCCCACCTCCAAAGGGCATGAGTAGGTGTGAACTGCAGGACAACCCATAGCCATGCGTTAGGGAAAGACACAGGAATAGGACGGATCGTTCCCTTTCACGGTAGACAGGGAATAGCGTTAGGGCAATAGACACTATGAGGGTGGCCTTCACCCTTACTGTTTTACTGTAGTGAGTGCAGAAGGCAAAGAGAGATGCTTGCACAGAATCCGTTCTCTAAACACAACTTCTGATACAACAGCTTTCACTCAGGTCTCCTCCTTTTCTTACAGTCTACTCCTCCTGTGTACCAGATCGAGAAGATAAGCATACCAATTGCTGTTTGGAGTGGTGGACGTGACAAATTTGCAGATCCAAAAGACATGGCAAAGCTACTCCCTCGCATTACTAATCTCATTTACCATGAGCATTTTCCTGCTTGGGGACATCTTGATTTCATCTGGGGTCTTGATGCAACTGAGAGAATGTATCAGAAAATCATTGAACTAATGACAAAATACTTTTGAAACCACAAGTAGAGTATTGATTCACTCATTAAAAATCTCCAAAACTTCTATTTTGCAATAAGAATGATATCTGGGGAAGAGGTAAACACACAGACAAACATAATGGATACCAGTATAGGTATCTATCTGCACATTTTTGTTTCTTGCTTTCCTTATAATTTGAGGTTTTCCATGGTGTTACTGTGACTGCTGTCTTCCTGAGAAGTTTGAGATGTATACAAATGAAAGCTCAAAACATGAAAATATTTGAGCACTCACCTCAGGGATCCCTTAATTTGGACAGCTTTTATTTCTTCAAGACTAATTTTCCTAAGCCTAAGCTCTGTTGTTCTCATGTATACCTTACATAGCCCACAGAAGTATTCCCATGCCCCATTTGTGTCTTTCCATGAAGATCCAAAAGTGGGATTTGCTCATTTCTCTTTTGAAGTACAATTGACCTTTGTTTAAATTAAATCTTTTATCCACATGACAGAGNGCTTTTTATCTCCTTACATTTACCTACAGTGCCAATAAAACCAAGAGTTCTTCAGACACAAGAAACAGGGTAGGCAATAGATGGCTTCCAAACATCAAGGAATTCAAATTCAGAAAAACTCATAGTATTCTCCTGCCCTCCATACCTACACATCACCCAAATGTTTGTTCACGCACTCTAAATCCCCCAACTTCAAAGACCATGGATGGCAACTGAGGAATGAGAAGATATAGGCCTATCAGGCAAGCTGCATTCCAAGCGATACAGCTTCCAACCCACGAATTGTTCTTGACGCTGGCAATGAAGTTGTTGCAAACACTCTGAGCTGTTGGCTTTGATTTTTACATAACTTTGTGTCTTGACCATTGTTTGTTCAAGCAATTTCTACAGCATGGGAAAGCAGTCAGCTGGTTTTCCTTTCTGGCCATTAGACCAAAGAGGTAGCATCTTCATTATCCGTGCAAGTGTCTCACATCTACTCACCTACAAGTTGATCTCATAGGTAAGAGTGTCTGTGTCCAGGTTAAAGCCAGTGTTCATTACTACAGTTTCAGACAGGGGAGTTTTTGTTTCCTGGGGTGTTTCTGGGTGGGGCGTCAAGCTCATACTGCCCAACCAAGATCCTTTGTACTTGGAGTCAGCATCCAATAGAATAGTTACACTGAAAAAAATGTGTGTTCTGTAACATAGGAAAAATACGCTAGCTTGTCCATGCACCTAGTCTAGCAGCCATTAGCAGTGCTGATCATGACATCTATGTTCTGAGCTTATGACAGCTTACAGGAAATGGCCAAAACAGTCAACAAAGATACAGATCCATTAGACCAAGAGAGCAAGATACAGCAGCATCTGAAAGGAGATTCCCCTTTATTGCTGCATTATTAAATAACAAAGCACCAGCCCACATTAATACATTGCTTACCACTGCAGGTTTTCTTCTGCTTTCACCTATGCAAGACAAGACTCATGAATTTATTATTATTTCGATATATGCATCCTCTGCTGCATGCACCACTCTGAAAAGCATGTTATCCTGTCCGGTCCCATGGGAAGGATACATCTGGTTCCCATCAACAGCATTTCATTTATTGATTTTTTTTCTTTAGTACACTGTTTATATTGGAAAGGTAGTCGAGAGACCTGTTTCTCTACCATGCCAAACATATTTTCATTATTATTTCTTAATGCATTAAAGCGACCTGGGAATTGTCTTTCTTTGTGGTCTCCAGCAACTCATTGGATCTCTTTTTGCTGTTTCTTATATATATATAAAAAAAGAAGATAATCCTTCCCTTGTAGCAACATAGTAAGAAATAAGGTGTGTGAAACTTGTAGCAGGGATGGAAGGAAGTGCTAAGCTGAGACATCTATTTTCCCAGCCTCTCCCATTGTAGGAAGAGAAATACGAAGAGGAAAGGTGCCAGACTTTGTATAAACTGCTGTGGCATATTGTTCAGTTGTCAAGCATCTCCCCTACAGAACAAGTAACACACTCTAAAGGATATTTTATTTTTGCAGTGTCTGCCAACCGTCATGTGCAATGTTTAGGCTTCCAGAAATATTATAGCTAACTTTCAAAATCCACAGTCTGTGCAAGTCAAGTAATAAAACTGTGGAAGCAGATGGTAAGGCAATATTTTGAACACTATTGTAATCAGTCATGATTTGGTAAAAATCAAGTGAAATTCTTTCAGCCCACATGGCCTGGAGAGTTCTGAGAAGTCTCACACAAAATAATCAAAGTCCGCAGCAAGGAATGAGTGGATTTGCACCAAGTCTTTATCAAGGAACAGCCCTCAACCCTCTGCAGGGCTACTGCTGCTGTGCAAGATGGATTGCCAGATGAGGTAATTTTCTGCATGTTCAAGAGTCCCTGATGACTAGGAAGTCTTCCTTAGCATGCTTTCAATGTTGTGGAACTGCAGTCTTCTCACTATATCTAAGGGAGTCTCCCCAGCCTGAAAGAAGCAGATGAAATACATTGCAATTTGATAGATATAGGTCAAGTACAAAGAGCTTTCCCAAATTTGCCACCCAGATGCAGTGCTCTCCTGTGTAAGTTTCACTGTCACATCCTTGCTCTAAAACAAAGGTTTCAGAACGTGCTGTGTCCAATACTACTCTCACTGAAGCCAGGGGCAGAGTCCTCCCCTCCCCTCCAGTAGGGACAGCCATTCCACTGTTTCCTGGGGCTAATGTCCAACGTCAGTGCAGAACTACACTAAGAGCTGATTTCCAAGAGCAACATGGGCAATACATTGCTCACCTCAACTCAGTAATGCAGGTCCTCCCAGGTCAATATTTATTTGGACAACATCTGAGCTTTTCTGATGACAGAAGCAGCTTGACTTAGCTCCTCTCAGAAGAATGGTGTCCAGTGGCACAAAAACCACCTAGGAAGGCTCTTACCACTCCCCTGCATCCTGCATTTTAGAAACAACTGTAGAGCAGCTCTGAGTTAAGAAGAGGTACCGTAAAGATAGCTAAGCGACCCGGTGGACATGTAGGCAATGTTTACTGTTAGAAATCCAGTAGCAGAGGATTTGGACTTTAAAATTGCTCTTGCCAACAAAGGCAAGAGCAAAGGTTGCTTTATACCATACAGCAAACAAGTCTGCTGCCAGGAATCTGTGCATCTTTTCAAAAAAAAAAAAAAAAAAAAAATAAACTGCTGCACACCAGCTAAGGCCTACAATGTACTGGTTCACCATCATGATAAGGAAATACAGTTATCAACTTCACCTTCTTACCTGATTCTTTACAGATATATCTGCACGAGATTCAAGCAGTAGAGGAATGACTGCCTGGTTTTTCATTTCACAAGCATAGTGAAGGGCTGTGTTACCAGACTGAAAGGAAACAGAAGCAGACGAATTTTTGTTCTATTACTTCTTTAGTAAACCTTTGGCAAGTACAGCTACCTGCAGCCTTATCAGTTTTCCCCTAACAGCTGGATGCAAGACACATATCATTTCCTGTCACACTACACTACACAGTAAAATAAATACATTCTCATAACAGCAACAGGAACAAAAAAAGTCATTTCTTCCCCAGGATGCAGCAGCTAAAACAGGTCTGATTCCTTCAGCAGGAAGCCAAAAATTCTTTACCAATTTCAGAGAATACCATGATCTTGATCTCAACAACTATGTCTTAAGCCATACTGTTTGCTCACCCTTCAGTGATTTAGAATTTGGCTGCTGCTAAAACTGGGTTGTCCTTTTCCACTTTAGGAGTAGAGGAGCTCTTTACCACATCCAAGCAGGTTGGTGGATACGGAACTCTACACACGACAGATCAGCACACTCTGAAGATCAAGAGAAGACATGCGTTCTAGCACTGTGGCACGACCTTTGCCCGAATCTGCTCCAGACCAAAAAACTCAGACCCTTATATCACTAGAATCTTTATAGGATCAGATATTTAATACATAAGTATCTCAATCTTGCTTGCCTGGATTCTCTTAAGATGGCATTGGTCAGAAAGGGAAAATTAGTTGATCAGTGGAGAGTAATTTCGTACACATTACAAAACTAGTGCCTAAGTGCCAAGGGGAAACACTGAATCCTCCTGCTACATCACAGTCAGTTCAGTCCCTGATCCTGCTCTGAAAGCAGGACTACATTGCTAGAAGATTCTGAAGTCTGTTTTTAGTATTGTTGCACGCATACAAACCACATTTGCATTTGTATAAACCCACTTACGAAGTCTGTAGCATTGACATCCACTCCAGCTCTAAGCAACATCTTGATCAGGTTTTCATTCTGTTTAGTCTTTGAGATCTGTTTCATGCAAGAGAGAGTAACACAATAAGACAGTTCATCTGCATATAGCACTAAGTAGATTTGGGCTAAATACTGGGTTTTTCTCCAAAAAGAAGAGTGTCTGTCTTCTATAAATGCCAGACTGATGCAGGGATATAATTCTGTACCATCACTAGCTATATTCACAGCAAAACCCCTGCTTCTTCTGTTGCTTTCCATCAGTCCTTGCTTTAAAAACAGCAGTCCATATTCTGTACAGGTTCCTGGCTTGAAATACTGCCATGAGAAAAGTGACAAAGGGAAAGGGAAAGGAATGGGGACTTCCCTGCTTTCATCCAGACTCACCATGAGAAGATATCCAATAAGCATAACTGGCATGAGGATTATGATGAGCACATAGTCAAGGAAGGTAAACCGTTTCCTCACAGCATAATGCAGACACGTGCGGTCTTTCTAAACACAAAATATCTCTGATTAGTACCAGATTCAGCGATCTGATTATATTTGTTTAATATTGACAATAGTAGGCCATTTTATATTTCACAAGCTTTCTTTTAGGTTATCTACTAGAAATATTTCTCTGATTTTCAAGGAGAAACAGACACATGCATTTTACTTCCTTCAAGTGGAAGCACATTTAACACATCCAGGCTCACGGAAACTGGGATACGCATGCAAGAAGGATGTGGGATCCAAAGGATTCCATGCGTATGTCTGCAAACTTGGACATGGCTGCAGAGGGAGAGGGCAGAGTGGACATCTCATGTGGCTCCTACAGCTGCCCAGCAAGTGAAGTCAGCAGGCAGAATCCCCCTAACTCTTGTTCTTAAAGACATGCTGGTTATTGAAGCAAAGACATGAGAGTTTATGGCATCTCCTTTGGCATGTGTAAGAAAGACAGGCAAGTAGAAACACCCCCAGCAGATTCCTAGTGAGAAGAGAGCTTAAAAAAAAAATCTTTGAATACTGAGTGTACCAAAACAACTAAAGGGCAGAGCTTTTAACTTGAGCGTTAAACCTCCTGCAGATTGTGGAACGTGAGTTTGACAAACTAGGTTACAGGGTTACATTGAGGCCCAAAATAAGCAGAGAAGCCTTTCTGTGCCATCCTCTGCTCCCATTTGTTGGTCCTGAGCACCACAATCAAGCTCTGGACCCAAGGGACTGATTCCACCTGTGAAGGTGAAGCAGAGAGGCATTTAATCAAGCCAGGCATGGCTGGAAAATGGCTGCCAATCAGCTAGAATGGTCTTACTGCAAAATACTGAACCTTTACAAAGGGACTTCGAGGTAAGATGGAGAGCCTTCTGCATCAAGAGGAACAGATAGGATAGAATATGCCCCTGTCTCACCAATATTTGCTGCCCTCCTATGAAATAAACAAATGCACTGGAAACGAGAGATGTAAGACATCCCACAAACGTGTAGGAACTTGCTAAACATTGCCTTCAAGTGTGAGATGATACAATAGAATTGACAATGTTGTGGGGTTTTTTTTTTCCTGGCTATTTATCACCCTTACCATCATAAATTAATAGTGAAGCCAGAACATGCATCTTTCAGCTGCTTTTTGTTTGTAACCTACGAGCAAATCTACCACAAACACACTTCCTCACCACCTTAGGGAAAATAGCCAGTCACAGCTATTGTGCAAGGCAGGTAGGGTTTTTTAAAACAGGGAACAGGTGAAGAACAGACAAAGGTTTCCCTCCTCACCCCCCGCACAACATTATGTGCCCAACAATGTGACAAAAGCAGGTCTGCAGAGGGAATAAAGAAAGTTTTCCTAGAGTCAGACTGTTCTCAGGGGTACATTTGTGAGAGAGATGGACAGGCTTTCCTTTAGACCTTCCTTTTAACCACAGTGAAGAAAAAGACAGAGGGAAAAGAAAAGCTACAGAAGGGACAGATAAAAGCTGGACGGCAAGGCGAATGCAGAGTGCTGGACAAGTAAGCAGGTGGAACTCACTGGAGACAGCATGCAGTGCTGCCTAAACCAGGAACGTGAACACAGAGAGAAATACAGGTTGGCAATGTTTATTAACTTGTGTGCAATGGCAAGTTAGAAAAATAAATAAGGAGACAAATAGAAACATAAAGGTTTATTCAATTATATTTTGGGGGCTACATTTATGCCTGAGTTGGAAACAAACCTCATGTTTGGCAGCACTGACAGTGTTCCCACACACGCACTCCAAGAATCTGAAAGAACAGTCACTGCAAAGGAGTGTGTCCACTTACCTTGTTTCTGAGGTGGACATCAGCATTTCTTTTTAGAAGATAGCTAACTATCCTGTTGTTTCCCTGTTTGCACGCACAAATTAAGGGGGTGTCTCCACCGAAGCTGTCCTGGATGTTCAGATAGTTGCTGTTGCGCTCCAAAAGCAGCTGAACTTCATTGAAATCGTTATTATAAGCTGCCTGACAAATGGGCTGAAGAGAGAAAATAATATACATCAGCACACGTTTCACTAAGACATCCATTCTTCCCGTTTGGATTTACTACTTGCACATCCTAAGGCACTGCCGAGCACTCCTTGACAGAGGCTGCAGTTCTGGGTGACTTCCAGAAGATGGTGGTAAGAGATACTCCTGCAGCTGCCACACAGCAGCTCTCAGCCCTCAGCCTGTCACTCACCTTCTACAGTGCAATGAACTGTCTCTTCCGTTTGGATGATGTGTCTATAATCCAAGAAATAAATCCGATTCATTTGCAGCCATTAAAAAACCGGCTCTGTTCTCAGAGGAGTTGGTCACTGCTTTAAGCAGCAAGCGCTGACAAGCCTACACACCTCCCAGTTTACAGCAGGCTTTCCACTTTGGATGAGCACTGCTGAACAAGAGCTGCCACTTCTGACTCATCAATTCCCAGAACAGAACCACACTTCAGGTGAAAGTTGAGCTAGAAACCCCCCCCACACCCCCCCCAAAAAAAACCTAAAGCCTTCACAATAGTTCTTTTCTAGGGCTTCAAGTTAAACTTCATACCTAAAAAATACATGCATATATGCCCACAGCTCACATCCTCCTCGGCTTTTGAGAACTGCTTGCTGTTCAAATCTTTGCTCAGTATTTTTATGCACCCTTATCCTACCCTGCAATTCCTTCCCTCTCCAGCTGCAAGAGCTCAAGCTAAGGAGGAGATAAGAGTGACAGGAGTACTAAAAGTTTCTTACAGCCCAATACAGGCAGAAAAAAACATCAGGAAGTCTGGCAGGTTGGTAACATTTGAAGTTCTCCAGTCAAAAACTGAATAAGTTTCTTTTCTTCTGTCTTCAATATTGAGGGGTTTACTCACCATTTTCCAACATAAGCATTTTCTTTAAACATTATCTGTAGATTTTCCTTCCCTTCCTCCTTTTATCACAACCTAAATGTACTACATGAACAAGATCTAGCCCTGAACTCTGAGCCCCTTCCTCACCCCCCTTGCAGATAGCTTTTTTCTTTTTACACTAGAAAGATTCATCTTATTTACACTTTCAGTTCAGACAAACTTTGATCTACAACACAAGATTAACTCCAGCATCATTACTGCTTAGTCTTCTGGACAGCTGCACAAGAGAAGTGATTTTCCTTTCTAGAGAAAGTATTTACATGTTTACCAGACCTTGCACTGCTTCCTTTTTTTTTTTCAATCAGACAAAAATCTAAAAAAGAATACACACGATATTATAAATTTGCATAATCTGTCTATATTCTTTTGAAAGCCTACATGTGCCATTTGCTATTATACACTCCTCCAGAGCCAGAACTGTTTTAATGATTTTGAGGAGAAATCCCTCTTTTAAATCCCTCTTGGTGCAAGTGACCTGCACCCTGGTGCCATCTAAATGATCAGTTTGCTCTAGAACCTCGCTCTCTCTCATGTCAGTGTCTAGTACAGTATCTTCATGTCCAGGAAAGAGAATATCAAGTGGAGTCTGTCTGCACCTCTATTCTTGCTTTTAAGTATTGCTTTGCTTATTTAAAGATGCAGGAGACTTGTTTGGCTGAACACCTGCTCAAATCCCAGCCATTTACGATACAACTTGACTCCTTTCTAGGCTGACTCTTGCTAGTTCATCAGCTCCTGTCACCAGATGATACGTTGTGAACCATACGCTTTTGTGCTTTTCTTTCTGTACTGCCTCAAAGAGTTTTACGTGCCAGGCCATTAAGCCCAAGGCACCTCTGCTTGACACACTCTTTGACCTGCAGGATCTTTTTCTAAACCTTACACTACTGTTGCACCCAGTTCTAGAGCCATGAATAATGATGGAGCACTTACCACTCCCTAAGAGACTACAATTATTTGGGAGGGAAGTCATGCACAGAGACCAGCACACAAGTCACGCCTGCTCTTTTACCTTCTGAAACCGCCAGTTCTCAGCAAACATCCCAGGCACAGAGAATGTAAGGAAGCATTTCACCAGCTAATACATGGCTAATTGAAATATTTAAATGCAGTGGGGGTTCCTTGTAGAATTGATTTTTCACACAGTAATATGTTCTGTTCATTAAAAAAACAAAACAAAAAAAAAACCCCAAACAAACCAAAACAAACCAAACACGAAAACCCACACTTTTCCCTGACTTTATGGGATTTTCTTGAGGTCCACATTCACTCTGCTGGTTTGCATTCTAGAAAATGCCTATTTTAGCCAAAGAAAGGTAAAAAGTCCCATATCTCATACCTGTAATATACCTCCCAAATTGACAAACATGACTCCATGATGAAGCAAACATCGTAGCAGGATATTTAAGTAAGGCAAATCCAAACAACTATAAGCTCATTATTTTGATATCAATAGAACTTCAGAGAAAATGTGTTAGGGAAGAATAAAGATAAGAAAAACTACAAATAGGTGGCAATTAGTCACTGTGTAAGAAAGACATCAGAAACAGCAACCAGTGGCAAGTGCTGTATTAGACTGTCTTTGTCATAGAAAGAGAAGAGAGCTGTTAGAGAAGGCACTTAAATGGGATAGTGGATACAGTTCTTGATATCCGGGTCCAAAAATGAGATCAGACTACAGCAGGAGCATAAAACCTCTATACAACTGAGGAATATGAAGAGCCTGAAGAAAGATTGATTTGCTTAGCTTGGCTAGGAAGAAAAGAATTAGGGTTGTAAGAGTTTTCAGGATAAATTAAAGAATAAGTATTAGAGAATAAGAGCCAACTAATTTCAAGGAACAAGGTAAAAAATGTCATATATTTGGCCAAGAAGTTTAGCATAAAAATTAGAAAGAGATTTCTAGCCATGTGCAGAGTAAAGCTCCAAAACAGGCTTCCAGTAGCACCAGAGTGGACATAAAACCTGACTGGCTCCAGGCCGGGGTCTGAGAAGTATGAAAGGATTTCTGTGGTTGTGAAGCCTTTGCTACAAACCCATCTTCCACCTTTCACTTTTTTGGGTTGCCACTCTGGCAGCACTATCTAATTTAGGACTAACTGTGCTTAAGACTATTTTAAACAATTCTCCAAACTTTGCTCAGAAGATTATTAATAGAGTTTCTTGCACACACACACAGTTAGACACTACCTGTCTAGAACATCAGCAGTGAGGTCAATCATAGAGTTAGGGCAATGTTACGTACAAACAGTAGGTTCCATGCAAAACCTGAGAAAACACATTTCCTTTATGTCTATGGAAAAGTATGGGAAGTCCACGTCATCAATGACATAGCTTAACAACCAGCTTCTGATTCATGTTATAGTTATTACATTATTGTTACCCACCCATCGTACACAAGAGGGAAATAAACCGACAAGATATGTACTCAGAATGACTGGGCTTCACATGCAAGAGGAAGGCAGTATCAGAAGAATGCGAAGTTCACATCTCAGGCTTGGTCTCAGCTCTGTGGAAGAATCACAACACCAAACTCCTACCCTCACCAGCAGTGCCTTTTCTGTGACACAGAATCACGGTTAAATATGAACTAACTCAGATTCTCTATGAACCAGAGCCCGACTGACCAAAGCAACAGGCAGACACTGGGGATTGGAAATTAGAGTTTGAGGATTAGATATGCCAATGACTCAGTGATGCTTACCCAAGTCAGGTGTTCAAAGGAAAATTGAATATGCAGTTTTAAAGCAAAATCCCTATAGCTGGATTAGAATCTCTCTTTTCAAGAATACTTCCTCTATAAGCCCTTAAGAAGATTTCATTGTTCAGTATCTGAGGCTTCAGGAAAGGTGAGAAGTAGTCAGAGGACAGCAAAGGGTTTTCATGGCTGAGATTACAAGATCACCAGATAAGGGGTATGAGAAAAATAAAAAAACACCCTTTCACTGTCAGGAAGAAGAACAACACCTCTACACAACTGATTTTTTAATATTTTTTTTTAATCAATTGTGGGCCATGTGATTGAAATCTGGACCTGGTAGTTTACTCAGATGAACTGCCATATCTGAATTTCTCTACTTATTTTCAGAGCTTCTTGCATCTCCCTCGGCTTAGCTTCACTGAGGTACTGATAAACCACAAGCTATTCAGCAAGTTCTACCACACATGAAATAAAAGATAAAGGCACCTCATTAAGGACAAAGCTTTCAGCCAACAGAGAGGAGGCTAAGGTAAAGCCAGTTTTGCAACTGGGAGAGCAATTTCAGCTTATAATTGCTTCCTCCTTTGAGAACTGCAGGGGATTGCCTAAATTATATCAATGCTTTGCAGTTGTTTAGACAAAATGGGGTCATTTCATAACATGCAGATATGCTGAGCCAACCCACTAAAATTCATCCAGAGGCTTGCTACAAACTAAACAGCAGAGTCTAGATTGTGTTTGTGATGCTGAGGACTGCACTAGCATACAATCCACACTCCTCAGAAAAATATAATTTACACTTTCTTATTTGCACTTTTGTAGATTTCTATCATGTACAAATGAACTGTACTTCACCCAGAAACCTATATCTCACTCAAAATTTTT
Source organism: Anarhynchus alexandrinus (assembly GCA_008711295.1). Taxonomy (NCBI): domain Eukaryota; kingdom Metazoa; phylum Chordata; class Aves; order Charadriiformes; family Charadriidae; genus Anarhynchus; species Anarhynchus alexandrinus. Next base: position 8,841,040 of record VUYV01000011.1, on the reverse strand, counting down.
GAAGGAAGAGAACTAATGTATATGAAAATATTAACTTAAAAGCATGGAAGATATGGACAGCATTTCAACATTCTCTAAACACCACTTTAGTTAAACTAGATGTCACTGGTTTCTTATACAATACTGTCTCAGAGTAGTAGATCTGGAGAGGCAATAAATCCTTTCAGAATAAGGTGCAGTCTACCGAGCCCACTGAGCCCATGACCTTATGAATGCACAGATTCAAGCTCCCAATAATACTGAAAGATGAGAAGATACTTGATTTCATTGAACAGCCTTTTAAAAATAAAAGGATGGCTTTCAGCATAGAAATGTAACCTTTTAAAGGAACAGCCATGTAATGCTATCTCCAGAAAAAGAAACAGCAGGGCAATCCACTGTATTCACAGTCAAAAAGGACCAAACCCCTCATTTGTTCCCAAGTGTACGTATGGAAAGTTTATACAATAATGAATATGTTTAGGTAGCATTTATGCTAAAATCCAGAGGTATGTTAAATGGACCACGGTCTGGGGACAAACCCGTAAATATAAAAGCCAAGAAGGAAAAAAAAAAATAATAAAATCACATTCCTAAAACAATCCTGGGGTGGAGGATAATGTTTCCTTAGGCATCAGCTTTAATATCTATATTCAACATAAGCCAAGGAATTGTTCACGGTTTGCAGAGTTTTTATGTTGTTTGCACCATGCTCAGAATTATTTTGATCTCAACACAGAACAACCAAAAACACTGAACACATATTTGCTCTAAGTCACAATAATTGCATTGGTTATTGCATTTTCTTTGTTCCTACAAGCAGTACTTCCGTCAATTTGCAATAGCCAAAGTACAGCATTTCCAAAGGAAAAGAACTTCCAGATCTGTATAAGCCTGTGCACAGGAGGCTGCAAAGGGAACAAAGCGAACCCCGTGAGTATCCAGATCTTCAACAGCTTCAGTTACTGTGCAGAAAATGGTCACGTACCTCTGAATAGAGTATCCCCATGCCTATTCTTCACGGCTTGAGTTCGTTCTTGTTCACCAGCCCAACAAGTTAACCTCACTTGAAATGCTCTTGAGCTTGTTTGACTCTGGTTAATATTTAACCTAATAGTATCACTCTTTCTTAAACTACATTTCCTTTAAGTGATTTCTACTGGTAGCATGAAACAATTGCCTTCAGAAACCCAACCCAGGGAGGTAAACCTGAGAACAACAGCTTACAGGAGACTGACCGAACAAGTTACAACAGAGAAATATTTTCCTTTGTAATTTTTGCAATAACAGCCTCCAGTTGCCTAAAAAGGAAAGTAGCAAAACAGGCTGAGGAGGGAGGGAGAGAGAGAGGAAGAAAGTTTCACAACTGAAGAAAGGGAGGCAAGCAAAGAAAGAAAAAAACCATAAACATGAAACTTAAAACAAGTAACTATGAATGCTAACTCGTTTGCCACCAAGCTACTTCTGACTGGACCATATCCCAAGCCCTCTGCAAGAACACTTCAGACACCTACCCAGAAAAGGGAAGCAACTAGATCCCTCACCTCTAATGAGTTCCCAGTATAATTAGCTCCAGTCTCTCATTGAATAGACCAGCTGCTTTCATCACCTTCTGCCCAGTTTCCTCTTCCTAGCCCAGCCCAATCAATGAATATGGTTCATGTTTAACATGCTAATTTTATATGTTAATTGCAGTAGAGCTTCCTTGGGAAGAGAATTATTGTTCATGTCGCCATCCCCCTTGAGTGTTCATGGCTCTGAAGACAAGATACTGATAGTATTTCTGTACAGCACTCAGACAGCCTTTTCAAGTAGGGCATGCACATTTCAAGTATCTGCAGACACCCCAAAAATCTCTTTTCCCTTTGTAGTTTAAATCCACATTTCCTATATTTCAAGTATATTTTTAAACAAGTTTAAAATACATGTATGTGACTGTCTGTCTTAAATCCAAGCCCTCTACCTTACATTTGAGAATTTTTATTTCTATGTAATTTTCATATTTATTCTCCAGTGAGATGGAGGGCCATAAAAAATTACTTATATTGTCTCTATCCTTCTCAGGTTAAAGTAGCATAGCACCACTGACTGTAGCATTAGTTTGTTGGCACCAGTTCTAACCCTTTTGATGGCTGTTTACCTGAGGAAAATTAGGTTGGCTTGTAACAGAAACATATGCTACGCCCACCTGTGGCAAACCTCACTAAGATCCTCCCAACAGATTGATCTTTCAGTGTGTGGTGAATATTCTGTTGGCCCAAAGATGTGGAGCAGGGATTAACACCTCAAAGGTGAAAACGTATTCCTTGCTAGTATTTCTTCCCATCCAAATCCTAAAGAATGATCCTCCTCCAACATCAGCTGGCCAGGTTGTTGGAATTTATAAACTACAACTTGTTGACAGAAGCCTCAAATCACTCAGCTGTTACATATACAACTGAGTAGTTTACTTAATCCTCTCCTAACACCAATCTATAGATGCATGGTAACATGGAAAAGTATTTAAAAAAAAGCAAACAACAAACAAACAAAACCCCTCCTTCACAAAGCACAGCAATAGCTTCAGGCAGCACCTTTCCCAAGAGAGTGTAAATTACCATTTAAGCCAGCATCATATCTCAGGCCCTCTTGAAAATCAATCGAGTGACTAATTTGGTCATAGCTTCAGCTGCAGAACAGATAAGCAGCCCAACCATGATGAGGTATGAGACTCCTACAAATTTATGTAGTCCCAGGTTCAGTTCTGCTTCACATATTGCTTTAGTGTTCTTCACCATGCTTATAAATGAGGATTTAAATCCTGAAAATTTTTATCTTTTTTTGTTGAATAAGTCTTTTTTTGCCCAAAAGGTGCTAAGACTCTGTGCATGGGCAAACTGCCACCTACTCAGAAATGTGTAGGAAGTGTGATTCTTACTCTATGAAAGAATTTAACAACACTTTGAAAGTTTCATCTGAGCCAAAGTGAATTAAGAGTTTGTCAGAAGGGCCTTCATCAGAGAAAGAATAAGCGCTACTCATTTTTTAAACTAAATATCAATTAAACTTCAGAACAGCACATTCAATAAAAGACATGGAAGATCTTTTGTTTCTTTAATTTCTGAGCACTATAGATGATATTGCTCTAAATGGCATGAATTACGCTACCCTCAGGAAATAAATCTATGGCCTGCTGGAGTTGTGTGTGCAGAACAGTCCTCAGAAATGTGTATTCCCAAGATATGCAGTCCTGGAATGGCTGCTGTCTGGACAAGAGGAACACTCACCCCTTACACTTTGCCTCAGAAGACTGTCAGCTACTCAGACAACATCCCTGTGGAACTGTAAGGGTCTCTTGCACCTCTGCTTGAAGACAGGACTAACTCAACAGCCCCACTGAGCACAAAGAAGTCCCTCCATGGCATGAACCGGACTGTGTATTTTATAACACTCCAGCATTTTCAGAACAGAATACGTACTATCTCAGCTGGCATGGTGCTCTGAGTAAGGACAGTACGTCCTGGGAAGTTTCTGTGTGCCTTTTAGGCTTTATGTTTCCTATGCTCTTTTTATATGCATTACTTTCATTGCCTCTTTTCCCTATTCAGGTGGGTTTACCTATCTTTTGCTCTTCACTCAATTCCTATGGACAATACCAGAAATAATATCATACATGCCATATACCGGCATGAGGTGAAACTAGGTAAAATGTTGCAGGTCATTCCAGGATGGCAATTCTATAAAACAAAAAAATGTAGTATGACGTTAGCTGGGAATACAGCAGAGAAAAGTCTTCTGTATCTGTCACTAAGCAGGGCTATCAGACTTGCCGAGCTGTAATGTTTTTCATTGAGAAATCACTGTTTTGCCTTTTCCACAGACTGCGCTCCATGAAGCAGAATTGTTTCTGTGGTGACTCTCAGGTTCTGTTTACTAACAAAGACTTACTTCATTCCACTTGCCCACAGAAGACAGCAGATGATCAGCACTCACAATCCAGAGAATTTGCTGCTGCAGGCCAGTTTCAGTGAGGACTGAGCCCCTGGGCAGACTATAGTTAATTCAGCAATTAGGCAGATGTATCCAAACATACTGTGTTTTCACAGAGTTCATGGAAATGGCTTGGAAGAAGCAAGAAGCAAGCTTGTTAGCATCCTCTCTGAGACAAAGTTTACACTATGTTTCCAACCTTAATTCAGAACCTGAGAATCCCTACAGGGGCAGGCTAATTCAGAGCAAACTGATCTTTTTGTGTTGTGGTGTCTTAAAACTGACACTGAACAACAAGTTTAGGAATGTGTGTGCNATAAGATTACCTAACAAAGAAGAATTGTCCTCCCGCAATCTGCAAACAGCAGTTCAGAAAACAAGTGACCATGACAGATTCTGTACAAACCACAGCAGTAGAGACCACGTTCATAGGTAGAAAGCATTGCGAAAAGCTGGACTCTCCCTCCTCTTCATCCCAAAATAATGTGGTCACAGCACTCCCCAAGACAGGCAGCAGTACAGATCAAGATCTGTCACAGCCTCAGGGGGCAAAAATCCTCCAGGTCCCTGCTTGATATCCTAGCCAGAAGTTAGACACCCCTTTACCTCTCCTGCTCTGTGGTGCAATTAGCTCTTTCAGAATGTCATGCAACAGTGCTGTTTATCATAAAGTAACTCCACTCCCTAAATACTGCCAAATCAGTACTTAAACATGCTCTCCTATACATGCAGACATCACACAGCACTCTACTGCTGCTCATAAGTGAATTTTTATTTCCTTTTATCAGCAAAGCTTTCTGCCAGTGAAATCAGTCTGCTAGCAGAGACTAGGAACTGCAGCAGAAGACACAAGCAAAGCAGTCAAAGCAGAGGTAAGTTGCTTGTACATGTGTGTTCATGGTCGCTTTCTCTGTTGCCTGTCTCCATAAAGATGTGCAGTCTTGCTTTTGTGCAGTTGCTTGCCAGGGTAGACAGCCTGCGCACTTTCTGGCCTACAAGCCTGATGCTATGCACCAAAGTGCATGTTTGCTCAAGCTAAGGAGAGGAAGAAGTCTTTGAACTGCACAAATGGGAAAGAGGAGTAACTGATGGTTTTGTTTCATTCTACTTGTTGGTGTTTTTTTCTAAGAATGGCACTGTGGATGCATAAATATCTCAGTATTGAAAGCATGTTCATGAATTGGACATTTTCCTCTCATAGTTTCAAATGCATTTAAGCTTCCCTTATAAGTTAACCAGGGGATTCTGGCATCTGCTAACTACGGTAACCGCCCTGGTGCCTTTCTGTCCCATTTACATTGTACATGAAAAAAAATATTATGACCCTCTCAAGAGTACACTGATGAATTTCTAGAAGGTTTAAAGCTTATTTTCATTAAATATCAAAAGTCTCCAGAAATGGCCTTTTGAATGCATCATTCAGGTCTCTTTCTCTACTTTTTTTTTTTTTTTTAATTATTTCAGTTAATTCCAGTTTGCCATGTTAAATGCCACTCTTTGGTGCTGCTTCATTACATAAAAAGACTAGACTGCTGTTGAAGGCTCCTACAGTCAAGACTTTGCCACTGAAATTAATGAGACAGGGCATGCCAAGCCTTGGAGTTAATTGGTACACTCTATCTGATTTACAAAGCATTCATCTGGAAGTACCTTAAAACATGCCAGCTAAACCAGGTGACAACATAGTATATATAAAAATGTATACCCTAAAAAGGGCAACAATTTAGTTACCCTAAAAGTGAGGTGCCTCACTTTTAGTACAAAAAACAAACTGTGACTTAACTGAATAAAACAACAGAAAGCAGTGGAGTATCTACTATAAAGCTGTGCTTCCAGAGCACACAGGTGGGAGGATTTCTGTTCTGTTGACAGAAGAGTGGAAGTATTTTCGTACCAAGTGGATGGACTAGAGTGAGTTTGGACACCAACATTAAAATTAAGGATATATTCCAATTTTGGTTTAATCCAAATGTTCTAGTGACTCAAGGGGTATGATAGATTTCATCAAAAATGAAAAGAATTGAGAACTCCCTCCCTGTCATGGTTTCAGCTGGTATAGAGTTGACTTTCTTACTAGAAGATGAGACAGTGTTATGTTTTGGATTTGGGATGAGAATGGTTTTGATAGCACACTGATGTTTTTGGTTGTTGCTAAGCAGTCAAGGGCTTTTCTGCTCCTCACACCACCCCACCAGCGAGCAGGCTGGGAGTGCACAAAAAGTTGGGAGGAGACTCAGCCAGGACAGCTGACCCCAACTGACCAAACGGATAGTCCATATGATGTCATTCTCAGTATACAAAACTGGGGGAAGAAGAAGGAAGGGGGGAGCATTAGGAGTTATGGTGTTTTGTCTTCCCAAGTAACCATTACGTGTGATGGAGCACTGTTTTCCTGGAGATGGCTGAACACCTGCCTGCCCATGGGAAGCAGTGAATGAATTCCTTGTTTTGCTTTGCTGTCTGCACAGCTTTTGCACTACCTATTCAACTGTCTTTACCTCAACACACAAGTTTTCTCACTTTTACTCTTCTGATACTCTCCCCCATCCCCCCGGAGGGGAGTGAGTGAGTGGCTGTGCAGTGCTTAGTTGCTGGCTGAGGTGAAACCATGACACTCCCTCATGAAGAAGTTCAGAGAAAATCAATCTTTTGGCTATCCTTTCCAGGGTCTCCAAATCTTACAAAACTTCCCTGTGATATATCAGATAATTCATTCTGTTTTATGACCTGTTTCCTTTAGGCTGAATACAAAGGTGACTACAGCCAAAAAGCAGGGCATTAACTAGACAGACTGCTCTCTACAATTTCTCTTCAGAAAAGCTTCCCTCTGACCACTAGTCAAACCCTAAAAACCATGAAAATCCCATTTTTCCTCCAGGTGGCCAAGACACAGATTTACAATAGGGAGGACTATACGTGAGAGAGAAAGAAAGGAACTCAGGACACAATCTAGCACCAATACAATAAAAGCACATTCCCTGAGGTTGGTTCCACATCCTCCTGGAGCCTTTGACTTAATATTTAAAATGGGTGAGCTGTGGACAGTCCCTCCTCACACAGGTACTTACTCTAGCAGCCCCCTGGGGAACAGACCTTGGGCAACCTCCAGCAGACTCCCCACTTGGGTCTTCCTGTGCAACTCCACGCCACTCTCTTCCTAACACAAACACCCCTGCATGTGCTCTTTCACACAGCCCCAAGATGTGGTGCCTCCTCGTGCTGCTCTGCACCCAAGGAATTGCCTTTTCATCAGGATTCACAACACCCTCCCCTCTGAATTCAGACAAAAGCCAGTACAGGAAGACTCTCAACCCCGAATGCTTTATGAATGTCGTAAGTTGGGTCATTTTCTATCCCTTTCTAAATTGTCTCTCCCAGTGCCACTACTATCAGTAACAGTCCCTATCAAAAGACTAAAAGTAGGGCCCCTTCAAATGGGTCCCTCCAGCATTGTGATAGGGAACACATGCCTAGAAGAAATCTCGATGCTTCTATCCAAAATGTCTGAGCTGCCAGAGAGAAGAGCTCCTTTGCAATGGAGGCAAAGGCAGGTTTCTAGTCTCAAGGGAAGTGAAGTCTTTCCCTTCTGTAACAGGGGGTACTGTTACAGTCTTTGCTCAGTACAGTGGCAAAGGAGGTTGTACCCCTTCTTAGAATCATAGAATGGTTTAGGTTGGAAAGGACCTTGAAGATCATTGAGTTCCAACTCCCCTGCCATAGGCAGGGACACCACCCACTAGACCAGGTTGCCCAAGGCCACGTCCAGCCTGGCCTTGAACACCTCCAGGGATGGGGCCTCAACAACCTCTCTGGGCAACCTGTTCCAGTGCCTCACCACCCTCAAAGCGAAAAACTTCTTCCTAATGTTCAATCTAAACCTGCCCTCTTCCAGTTTGAAGCCATTCCCCCTTGTCCTGTCACTACATGCCCTAGTAAAAAGTCCTTCCCCAGCTCTCCTGTAGGCCCCCTTTAGGTACTGAAAGGCTGCAATAAGATCTCCCCGGAGCCTTCTCTTCTCCAGGCTGAACAGCCCCAACTCCTTCAGCCTCTCCTCATAGGAGAGGTGCTCCAGCCCTCGGATCATCCTCGTGGCCCTCCTCTGGACACGCTCCAGCAGGTCCATGTCCTTCTTATGTTGGGGACTCCAGAGCTGGATGCAGTACTCCAGGTGGGGTCTCACGAGAGTGGAGTAGAGGGGCAGAATCACCTCCCTCACCCTGCTGGCCACACTTCTTTTGATGCAGCCCAGGATGCGGTTGGCCTTCTGGGCTGCAATCGCACATTGCTGGCTTCCAACAGCAGATTCTCACAACACAAAGAAATCCAAGACCCCTTGCTCTGAATCACCAAAGATTTCCTCACGATACTGGCAAGAGCGTAACAGGTGGTGTTGTGAATGAGTCTGTAATAGGAGATCCACCCTACCCGGATTGCCTAACCACACTTTTGCAAGAAAGGATTCATTACGGACCAAAACACTTATCTTTTGGCACTGTATTATACAGACACTGCTGCATGTTTACTCTCTAGAAAGGTATGATCTGTATCAGCCTTGCAAAGCAGGAGAAACTGTCTCCCAATTGAGTCACTCAATACAGTTCTGCTTTGTCCCATAATACGGAGTCAAATAACAGACAACTACTACCTAAGCAGGTCTGAAGAAGACTTTTGATGCATCATTTTACAAGACATGTAATATTTATTCTGAGTCACAGTCCCTGTGACCAGAGGCCTTGCACTACCACCATAGAGCAGCCCACATCCACACTGCTCAGCATTGTTACCCTCCGAAACAGGGCAACTTGCATGTTAACAAACTCTCCTTTGGCTTCCCACAGAGTGAAATTATCAGATATCATGGATACCCCAGTGAGGAATATGAAGTTACCACGGAGGATGGATACATTCTTGGTGTTTTCAGAATTCCTGCTGGGAGGAATAGCCGAAATACAGGTGTGACAGTTATAGGGCATAAGGAAGGTCTGAGAGCCAGTTCTTACATGGGTTCCCCATCTTTCCCCTTTTTACATGCAATGGCATGTTCCACTCCTTTACATCTCAGCAAGAGCACCTAGTCAGGAATGTGGCCGGAATTCTTTATATAGGTTAAAAATCTCCTGTAAAACCAAACTCTGCACCCCAGTTTGAACTACACATTACTTACTATTACAGCATATGAAACCCCTCTTCTTTTCCAGGAAAAAAGCCTGCAGTCTTGCTACACCATGGTACTTTAGGAGATTCTATTCAATGGATTTCTAACCTGCCCAACAACAGCCTAGGCTTCATCCTTGCAGATGCTGGCTATGACGTCTGGCTGGGAAACAGCCGAGGAGACACTTGGTCTTTAAAACACAAGACCCTTAAGCCCTGCCAGAAAGAGTTCTGGCAGTTCAGGTACTCTGTGGAGAAAGAATTACTGAAGAAAGCAACTTTCATGGGACTAGCAAGATCGGGCAGTTAATATTGGGATGCAGAACCCTTCTCCTTCTGGTTATATGAAAAAATCCCCTTCTGGATTGTGTGATAATCCTACTGGTTTTCATATAATCTGACTTCAAGTGGGACATGCAACATCTAAGGAGACTAAACCAACTTTTTTCCCCAGATGCAGTCACTTCTGAGCTTGTCAGGGGGGTGATAAGAAGGGCTTGGCTATGCGATCTGGACAGGTCCTTCTGGAATCAGCACATACAGAAGCAAAGCTGGAAGTACACAGGTCACCTTTGTCCATACACAGTGCTGGTTTCTTTGGGGAAAAGACTTCCAAAACTGGGAGGCATCGGTAACCTTGAACTCTCCCACCAGATACCATGTCCCAAGTTCAGGCAGGAGGGGACACTGCTCAGCTCAGTCTAGAAATCTGATCTATCACCACTGATGTTAACTGAGAAAGAAATATCTTTTGTAACCCGTGCTGGTGAGATCAATGATTAAATACACCTCTGCAAGAGCCTAAGCTAACATACAAAACCTCCTTTTGGGCAGAGAGCCCAAGGCATCAGGCAGCCTGGCAGTACAGCGTCATCCCTCTACCCACTTCCCCAACTCAAGCAGGAGTGCAGACAAAGCATGCAACCTCACCTTTCAGTGGGTCAGGAGCAAAACTGACATTCAGTAACTCACACCATGACAGCCAAATTGTCTGCTCGCTTTTTGTGTTTCCCCCCTGTAGCTTCGATGAAATGGGTAAATACGATATTCCAGCAGAGCTGTACTTCATCATGAATAAAACTGGACAGAAGGATGTATACTACGTTGGTCACTCAGAGGCTTCAACTGCAGGTAATATTAGGACTGCCTGGGAACAAAACAGTAATGTTAGTGTTTATGATTTATATATAAGATCCATGAGTAGATATTGGTGTTTATGCCATGGTGTGCCATTGCCCTTTTACAAAAATAAATTTAGAAACAGAGGAGAAAATGGGTGGAAGTGGCATGTGGCCACATTCTTGGCAATTATTTTCTTTCTTTCTCATATGTACATGCTAAGGGCCTTTTTGCAGAACAAATCTTTCAGGCCAAGACATCACCTCCATTGTCTTTAGATACCTATGTTCTAGGTAACTGGTTAAAGTTCTCACCAAATCCATCAGTGGAGAAATTTAGACATGTTCAGAAAACAGGATGGGATGCACTCTTTTTTGGTTTTCCTTCCTTCCTTCCTTCCTTCCTTTCTTCCTCCTTTCCTTCCTTCCTTCCTTCCTTCCTTCCTTCCTTCCTTCTTTTTTTCCTTCCTTCCTTCTTTCCTCCTTTCCTTCCTTCTTTCCTTCCTCATTCTCTTCTTTTATGTGTGCATCCACTCTCAGCTGAGATTGCACTTAGTTACAAGTAAAAATTCTGCTCTTAATCTTCAGATAATTATGGTATTACTGCACGACAGCATAAACATACACAATCTTTTAGAGACTGCGCGCTGAAAAACTCATTATTTTATTAGAGTTTGGGGAACTTTAAAGGGAATTTGAAATAAGAAAATCTGGTTAATGCATCTTCTCCCCCAAAAATGGCCTTAACACCAAATTGTTAGTTCTGAGAAAATGAATATCTGGACATGTTCTGATGAACCTGTATCCTTAGAATGAACTCTGTCTCCCAAATAAAAGTTTCAAGAATCAAACGCTTTCCTTGAGTCTGCAGCACAGAAATGGACAACAGCCAGTGGGCAGCTAATCTTGTCTCACTTCTTTGCTGCCTACTGCTTTTTTTGTTTATTTGGTCCGTGGAGATCTCTTCACTAAATTGAGTTGTGTCTTCTATGTTTACAGGCTTCATAGCATTTTCTACCTATCCCGAGTTGGCTCAAAGGGTTAAAGTGTTCTTTGCTTTGGGACCAGTAGCCACAATCACACATGCTACCAGTCCTCTGGTAACATTTGCACGTCTTCCCTCGGCACTGATCAGGGTATGTCATTCCCCTTTCTAAACGACATAATTGTCTGCTTTGTCTCTACGGGACTCACTCAGGCTGAACTGATTTTAAGGGGGTGATGAGTTAAGAATTAATTCAGCGGATCAGACTGCTGACAGTGCTGGTAGGCTTCCGACTTTCCACAGAGCTAAGCTGCAAGGCTTGATGCTGTATCTCTTTTGCAGCTTCTTTAAGATAACAGGCATACTTTCACCATTATTTGTTTAAATCAAATATTTTTGAAGGAAGTTTACAAATACCAGAACAAAAGGAATCTAACAGAGTCTACTAAATCCAGCCTTAAGCACTAGTAGAAAATTACAAATAAGATATTTCATATCTTAATTTTATTATTCCTGCAGTTCATTTATGCTTGTGAAATATTTCCTTATAAAATGATAAAGGAAACTTACAGGGAAATACCTATTTCACACCAAAATTTGCCAATTTAACAGAATTTGTCAGGAATGGTAGAAATCCTGCATGCTATAATTTATGTTAAACTGCAGGAGCACATCCTTTTTCTGTCCAAGCTGTCCCCATTATGTGACTATAGACCATCTAGCTCTATACCCTTCTCACTTGTCTGCTCCCTCTTTACTTAGTAGCAATACTCCCAGTACAGTTTATGCACGTGCCTGGAAGAAATATTAGGGCAAAAAGGGACTTCCTATACTCTGCAGTCATGAGTGCAGGCAACTGCCCTTTCTCAATGAGGTCAGCGCACTAAAACCAGATGGATAGTGACCTCCAGGACTCATGACTAATAATAAGAAGCAGGAAGAACATGGAGGGGTGTGCTCTTGGGAAGAGCACACTTTAAAGGATACCGGGATGGCAAGCGGTTTCAGCAACCTTGGTTAAGAGAAGTGGGAGTGACAGCTTGCTTCATAAAATAACCCTGAAACAAGGGAAAAAAAAATTTTTGCACTTTTCCTCCCCTCAGTTACTACTTGGCTGCAAAGGAGTTCTTCAGCAGAATGAACTGCTGAAACGGCCTCTAACATGGCTCTGCAGATCTCTTGGAAATTTTTGTGTCAGTATCTTCTGCTTCATAGCTGGGGACAGAATGCAAAGTCTGAACACGGTAAGCAAGTCCAAGAACACCTTAATACAAGTAAAGCTAAAGTAATTTTGAAGGAAAATATTTTTTCTGCATTATGTCTACATATGGTTGCAGGGACATAGAGAAATGTGTTGGGGTTTTCAGTAATGCCAATTAGGACCTCAGCTAATATGAGATCTGCCCCCAAACACGTTCAAATCACACAAGGAAGTAAGGCTGAATTCAGAAGAGTCCCATCTTGCAATGGTGTCCCTCAATGTCCCCTCTTCTGGGGCTACACAAAAGAAAAGTTGGACAGATACCAAAGCTTTTTCAAATGGACAAATGGATGGAGAAAGATCTTTTTTCTTTTGCACAACTGATATTTTCCTTCCTAAGCAGGAAGACACCCAGATAATCTGAACATAAGAGATTGTTTTGTTTTGGTCACTATACATCAAAACATTTCCAGCCAAAACTCAAAGCTGTTTCTTCGCACTTCTCTCAACAGCAAGATGTCATTCTATTACTCTGGCTGCTACCTTTTTTTTCTTGCAGACTTTCCACATGTCAGTTCTCCAGTGGCCTTTGATCTCACATACAGTATTTAACAAGTGTTCCCATAAAAATCTCCCACACATGTAGCCTCATTATGCTTGAGCAGACAGTCTACTAACAATCGTCCTCTAGCAATTAAGCACAGCACTATTTAAAAGCATCATACAAACTGTAGAATCAGGGAAAAACAAAGGCCATAACACTCCCCAAATGATGTTTTGCATATGACTAAGCAGTAATGTGGGAAAGACTCTCCCAAGGGGATAAAACATACTCCTTCCTATTGTAAACTCCCATATTTGTGAGTCTCACAGAGTCACAGAATGGTCAGGGTTGGAAGGGACCTCTGGAGATGATCTAATCCAACCCCCCTGCCAGAGCAGGGTCACCTACAGCAGGTAGCACAGGACTGCTCCAGGCAGGTTTTGAATGTCTCCAGAGTCAGAGACTCCACCACCTCTCTGGGCAGCCTGTTCCAGTGCTCTGCCACTCTCAAAGTAAAGAAGTTCCTCCTCATGTTTAGATGGAACTTCCTATGTTCAAGTTTGTACCCATTAACTCTTGTCCTATCACTGGGCACCACTAAAAATAGACTGGTCCCATCCTCCTGGCACCCTCCCTTTAATTATTGATAAGATTCCCCCTCAGTCTTCTCTTCTCCAGACTAAAAAGCCCCAAGTGCCTCAGCCTTTCCTCATCAGAAAGATGTTCCAATTCCCTAATCATCTTCATAGCCCTTTGCTGGACCCTCTCTAGCAGTTCCCTGTCCTTCTTGAACTGGGGAGCCCAGAACTGGACACAGTACTCCAGTACTCTCCTCAACCTTCTTTTTGATATTTGAAGAATATCCTTTTAAAGTGGGGTTTTAACACAGCAGCAGTATGTTGCTCAGGTCCTTCACAGCTTTGTTCTCTCACAGCACTGGATCACTGCCTTTATAACACTTCTGCTTTCTCTCCAGAGCCGAATAGATACGTACGTAGGACATTCCCCTGCTGGATCATCCGTACAGAACATTATTCACTGGCAACAGGTATAACTGTGTACTGACATATAAACAGACTCTTAACTACTGCTTTTATGCAACCAACAGCCTCCAGGGAAGTCCAGAGGTGGTGGATCTGGGAAACTGCCCATCACATCTTCTCGTGTATTGCCGTGAGCACCTGCCACAGAGGGAGCACTGTTTCCCGTGGCTCACCAGACCGTCACCTGAACTGCCCCTTTGGTATCAGGCACTGAGATTTCCCCAGGGCACATCAGGCCTCTCTGCACATAGAATCATAGAATCATAGAATGGTTTAGGTTGGAAAGGACCTTGAAGATCATCGAGTTCCAACCCCCCTGCCATAGGCAGGGACACCTCCCCACTAGACCAGGTTGCCCAAGGCCACGTCCAGCCTGGCCTTTAGAGCCATTGGGCTCTAATGGCTTCCAGCCAGAAGTGAACATGAGCACGGTCTAGGTACTTGGCAGGCAGTAGGAGGACAGTGGAAATTGAGCAGCCAGGGGATGGTCCATATAAAGAAGTGATCCAAGTTAAAGCTTTTCTTCCAGAGGGCTAATTGCAGCCTTCACCATCTCCTAAAACCAGTTAACTGCACAAAGGCTTCTGCTGGCATGGATGGCGAGCGGGGAACTGCCTCTTCTGCTGGCATCTTACGCCACTGTCAGATCTAAGCTTGTTCCGCCTATGCTCCAAATCAGACCAGGGCAAGAGAGCATTGGCTCAGAAACACATCACTGTATGTTCGCAGAACTGTGGCCACTTCTGCCAACACTTAAATATATGCATGTTCCTGCACACACCCCTGACTAAAATTCCCAAGATCCAGACCACCAGCACCCAGAACCAGAAAGTAGAGACAACCTAGCAGATTTCTAGCATACACTCAGTTACTGAAAGGTTTCGATAAAAAAGATGCACACACATTTTCAGTAAGACAGTCATCTTTTATTATTCTTTTTTTTTACCTGTTAAACAAAGCACATTCAAGAAGACAACAGTTTGTTGTCTTGTAAGAAGTACAGAGCCTCTGGAGTACTGTGCAACACAGTAGTGTTGCCACTACTCTGAGCAGATCAGACAAAACTGACACACCAAAGTCGAGGTGTGTGAGGAGGTATTATATGTTACACTAGACTAGTAGAAGCCCTGATACACCTCCACGTTACAAACAGGGACCTCAACTTCAGCTAAGGTAGCCAAGCAAAATGTTAATAACAAAACATACCAAGGGTGGTGACTGAGGATCAGGAGGGAATGTTAGCAAGGGGAAAGGCGATGAAACCACACACTCTACTGTCCATCCTCAGTACCCCTGGAAGCCTGTCAACTGCCTGAGCCTCGGTTTCAATCACAGGCAGAAAAATGCCTCCTGCACTTTCTCTGTCTCTTAACGCTTTCATTTTATCTGTCCTTGTTACCATATTAATAGATAACACGTACAGGCCAACTTCAAGCTTATGACTACAGCTCTAAGGAAAACATGAAGAAATACAACCAGGTAAGGCAATACGGTTTCCCTGAAAATTCATCCTTGGGTCCTGGCAAAACTAAGAATAGAAAATATCGGATTTTAGCATCTACGAGTGTTAAAGAGGGGGAAAGCGGTCTGAAGTAATGTTTCACCTGAATCTAATACTCATACGTGTAGAAGTCTATTCACAGACAAGGCATAGACAGTTCCTTGCAGACAGCAAACAGAAGTTCGTTTGGCCTCCCCTACCGATGCAGGGATGTGTCCAACGACATGTCAATTTACCTGCCATTCCCAAAAGGCCAGGAGCCACAGCCAGCTCCTAGGACTGGATGAGTATGGAGCTCTTCACTTCCCCAAAAATCCTCAAGGTCTGCCTTTCAGTTAAGGGGGGAAATGAATTCACACTATGGTGACCTCTCCAATCAGTTGACAATCATTTCAGTTCTAACTGCCACGTTTGAGTGGCAGTATCGTGTGCTGTACCAGGGCAGGCTGCTTTTACAAGGCAGAAAGGCTCTGGACATATAACCAGTCACCTGTACTCATGCACACTGTCTCAGAAATCTTCTAGAGTAAAACTATTTCCTCGCCACTTAAGTCTCAAGCATAACAACTAAGGCTAATGGATGCAATCCATGCCCCAACAAAACTTAAAGATCTTCTCACCTTAAATATACACATGAATAAGCTCCGCTGTCCTTGCCTGATAAACACAGACACTGCTCTTTCCGTATCCCCACCTCCAAAGGGCATGAGTAGGTGTGAACTGCAGGACAACCCATAGCCATGCGTTAGGGAAAGACACAGGAATAGGACGGATCGTTCCCTTTCACGGTAGACAGGGAATAGCGTTAGGGCAATAGACACTATGAGGGTGGCCTTCACCCTTACTGTTTTACTGTAGTGAGTGCAGAAGGCAAAGAGAGATGCTTGCACAGAATCCGTTCTCTAAACACAACTTCTGATACAACAGCTTTCACTCAGGTCTCCTCCTTTTCTTACAGTCTACTCCTCCTGTGTACCAGATCGAGAAGATAAGCATACCAATTGCTGTTTGGAGTGGTGGACGTGACAAATTTGCAGATCCAAAAGACATGGCAAAGCTACTCCCTCGCATTACTAATCTCATTTACCATGAGCATTTTCCTGCTTGGGGACATCTTGATTTCATCTGGGGTCTTGATGCAACTGAGAGAATGTATCAGAAAATCGTTGAACTAATAAGAAAACACCTTTAAAGCTTCACACAGGGAATTCATTCATCCAGTAAAAACCCCAAAGATTTCTATTTAGCAATAGAATATGGGTATAGGGATTTGTATAGGGGTTTACAAACCAATGTTGTTTGGTTTGCAATTTTTTTACGTTGCTTTACACGGTGTTACATTATTTTGGTGTCTGCAGTCTCTCTAAGCAAGTTAAGGTATGTGGGTATGACCGCTGAAAATACAAACATATTAGAAGGAACACTTCAGAGATCACTTGTTTTGGAAGATTTTAGCTTTTATAGGACTGATTTCATTTTATTTTCCCTGGCATATCAATACCACATATTCAACCTGAGACAGAGGTGTTATCCCATGAAAACCCAAAAAATGGGAGATACTAATTTCTCTGTTGAAGTATTACTGATCTTTGTTTAAATTAAATCACCTATCCTCTTGATTGTGTTTCACATGTTTTCTTCTCTCACACTACCAACAGCAGCAAGCCAGACCCAAAAGACCTTCACTTGTAATACTACCCTGGCATGTAAGCAGACAGTAGTTGGCTTTCACGGCCCAAATGCCAAGGAATCGAACATCAGAAAACAGACGTCAGAGAGGAATCACTTGATTGTTGGACAGATACAGATACTCGCTTACCCTCACACTAACTAATGATTTGCTAACCCCCTTACTACGAAGAGCATAACATGTCTTCATGTACATAACCTGGCAAGTGAGGACTGAGGAGATGCAGACATAGCAGCAGCCTGCACACAAAGGATGACAGCATCCACCTCAAGAAATATTCCTGGCACTGTCAGTAAAGAAGTTGTTTCCAGTTCTTCTAGCTTTTCAGTTCACACTGCTAGTGTGTTCCACTTGCTCACTGTCCAGGTTTGAGCGACACAGGACTAATTTATCTTCTAATACTTGGGCAGACTGCACTTTCAGAAGACTCCTGTATCTGAATTTGTGAAAATACTTACTTTACAGCTAGCTATGGTGTGTGGGTTTCAAGGTCTCAGTGTTTTCAAGCTTGCCAGGTGCAGGGATGAGGGGGAGTGAGACCCGGGCACTTGACCCAAGCTGGCCAACAGGGTTATTTCATACCATCAACATCACATTCACTATAAATTAGAAAGTTTGCTGTGAATTTCTCTCACTCCCTTGATGGCTGCCATCCTGAGAACTTCGTGCCCTGGTGCCAGACCCCTGAGCCCTTCCCTTCCTCCCGAAGCTGTAGCGCTGGTAGTGTCTGACATTTGCTGTCCGCTGCTGGGAGTGCACAGCTTCCTACTGACAGAATTGGCTGAGTATAATCTTTGAATATTCTGTATTGGTATTGGGATCAATATTGGTTCTTTAATGCTGTTAATGTTAATTATCTAATCTTACTCTATTCTATCTGTTTATACTTCAACTCCCAGCTTTCCTTGTTTTTCCCGATTCCCTTTCCCGGGTGGGGAGGAGTCATCGGGTGATAGAATGATTGTCTAAATGACAATAAATTGTTATGGGTCTCTCAAATCATAACACTCACCTGAAAGATTATTCCAGGAGGTGAAAGATCACATCAAAGGATTCATCATTACAGGCCAAGACATGGTAGCACATCCACTGTGGGTGTTTCTGGGTGGTGGCTAAAGCCCAGATTCCTCAATCAAGGCTTGTGGCAAACGAAACCCATTTGATGATAATCTGGGAGATAGATATTGATATATAAGCAAAACATGTTTGTCTCATGCAATATAGAAAACACAGGCTAAGGAGATGGCACACCTTCTTTAGCAGGCTGTTGTACCACTGGGAACTGAGCTCACAACTTCTGGAGACGTTCGCAGTCCAAGACACAGAGATTGCCACATGGCCACTCTCACTTACACCACACTATTTATAAACCCCAGTGTACTGACTACCCCCGAGAACTCAAACCAGACCTAGCCCACCTCCACAACACAGCAGGGCAGACCTGGCACAGGCACATCAAACAGTACACCCAATACAAACTCGAGCTCTAGGTCCGCAGGGAGGGGGAGCAGGACCAGGAATTCCAGCTTAGGTAAAGAGGAAGTGAGAACCTCATTGAACTGTCTGGCAGCAAAGCCCTTCACCTCTGCTCTCATTCACACTGCCTCAGCACCACCTAACATTCAGATGAGATGCACATAATGAACCTGGCAGTGTGACGCTGCACAAACCACATGATGGAAGGAGGGAAAACAGAGAATCGCAACACCAAACAACTTCTACCCTCACCAGTGGTGCCTTTTCTCTGCCACAGAATCAGGGCTAACCATGAACTAATTCAGATTCCCCATGAACCAGAGCACATGGCTCTGCCCAACTGAAGAAAGCAACGGGCAGACACTGGGGACTGCCCTTTCTGGGACATGAATGAAGGGGGGATCTAGTAGTTCCTCAAAACCTGGTTGTGTGGATGCAGGTCTGAGACTAAGCTCACTCAGCTTGGAAGCAGCCACTAAGGGGCACTCCAGGACATCAAGTTCAAACTTTTCTAGAGGGCCTTCCTGTGCTGTACAAGAAGAACCAGCCACAGACACACCCTGCAAGAGGTTACAGGGAAGCATTCTGGTCAGTGACCAACACTGCTTGGAAAAGAGCACAACGTGCAGTGTCTTCCACACTGAACACCTAAATCAGCCTAGCGTTCAACCTAACATCACCTTTGACCTGAGTTTACAAAGGATTGCCAAATTCTCTAAGGGAAGACAACAAATTCCAAATGCTCATCAGATAGGCTCTCAACTTCCTAGAAGCCAGCGTTATCTTCTTATTCCCGTCCATCAGGAATGCTGTCCTGGAATGGCCAGTGTCTGGGCAACAGCAACACCCACCCTTTACACTTCCCCTCAGAAGACTGTTAGCGACTCAGACAACATCCCTGCAGCATTGTAAAGGTCCCTTGTTCCTCTGCTTCAGGATGGGATTAACGCAACTGCCCCACTGAGTACAAAGAAGCCCCTCCATGGCGTAGTCTAGAGTCTGTATTTTATAACTCTTCCAGCCAAACTCAGTGAACCACTGGTGTTGCATGAAAAATCCAAGACAACAAGGTAAGCGTTCGAACAAACAGGATTTTTGTCGCTTGCCCAAATCAGTCCCTCCTGTGCTTAAAGCCAGGACCAAGATCTGTTGCCGCACACCACAGCCACCAGCACCAAGACTGGTACTTCAAGACTGGGATGCCAGGCAGCCAGAACAGCCACGAACAGGGTGAAAGGAAGGGAGGCTGTTACCATGCCTGGGGGCGCAGGATGAGCTAAATACAAGTATCTTAGACCACATCTAGACTTCTGTGTCCAGATTTGAATCCTCGGAAAGACATCAATATGATCAATATCTGCTGAGCAATTCAGCAGAAGGCCACCAAGAAGGTCATCCAAACTTATCATTGAGTGATGGCTAGATATTCCTAGCAGAGCTCTGGGCCAGCCCACAGCCCTGCACTGCACAGCCTCCTCAGAAACCCACACTGACAGCTTCTCTTCCTGCTGCAACCCCGTACCTCCTCTGCCTTAGGGGAGAAGATCCCCTCCTCTTCAGCCATCCCTTTTTCCCAGGTAGCACAGCCCAGGTACCACTTTCCCAGGTACCACAGCCCCACAATGACCACCACACCTTCATTGAAACCTTCCTCCTCACTCACAGACACCTTCCTCAGTAACAGTACTGTGTTTTCCCTCAGTTAGTTGCATCATAGAATTGTCTAGGTTGGGAGGGACATTTAAGATCATTGAATCCAACCATCAACGCAACACTGCCAAAACCACCCCTAAACCATGCCCCTCAGCACCACGTCTACCCATCTTTTCAATACCTCCAGGGATGGTGATTCAACCTCTTCCCTGGGCAGCCTGCTCCAATGCTTGACAACCCTTTCGGTGAAGAAATTTTTCCTAATATCCATCCTAACCCTCTCCCTGGCGCGACTCGAGGCCGTTTCCTCTTGCCCTATCGCTTATTACTTGGGAGAAGAGACCGAGCCCCCCGATAAGGTCTCCCCTCAACCTCCTTATCTCCGGGTTGAACAACCCCAGTTCCCTCAGCCTCTCATCGCCGGGTATGGATTAGCCCCAAGGCGAGGCAGCGCTTTGCCCACCGGTACCCACGCGGGTACGGATTCGTTAAGATACCAACAGCGTGGGGAACACGGAGGGGGACACACACCAGGTGAGGATGGGCCATGCGTTGGGGGCGAGGGGAAGCGGCGGCGGCGGGGGCGGGCGGTGCCTTGCGCGGGGCCGTAGCGGCGGAGGACCCGGTGGCGCAGAACCGGCCGTGGCCACGCCGCTTGCCCCGGCGCCACGCAGGCTCCTCCCTTCGCCCCGCACCGTAACCTGGGCCGGCGGCGGCGGCGGTGGCGGCGGCGGAAAGCGCTGGATGGATGGGTGGGCGAGCGGGCGCCCCTGAGCTTTGTCTCCATCACCGGCCCGCTTGCTCACGGATGCCGGAGCCGGTAAGCAGCCGTGGCCTTCCCCGGTGTGGGGGAGAGCGGGGGTAGGGAGCTGCCTCCCCGCCTCCATCCCCGCCGCTTTGCGGCAAACGCTTCCCGCGGGGAGAGGGAGAAAGGGGATGGTGCGGTGTGCGCCGCTCCCTCCGGGACTGGGGAGCGGTGAGAAGCTGGGCCGGTACGGGCTCCATCAAGCTGGGCTCGGTGTTCGCTTGGGTCTCCGCCCCGGGTGTCAGGTGCCGCGGTCCCGGGAGGACTGTCGGGAATCGCCCTCCTCCGGGCAGGGCGGAACTTTTGGGAACCGACAGCCTGGGGCCGGGGAGCGAGCCGGAGCGAGGGAGGGAGGCGAGAGGGAGTAGGTCCCCGCGTGGGAATGCAGTGTGGGCATCGCCGTGTCACGGGCAACTTCGGGGGGTGCGCGGGGGAGCGGCGAGGCTGGGCTTGGGTTAACGCCGCTGATTTCACCGCCTCTACCGAAATGGATGTTTCTATAGCATGGTGGGGAGCAGAGCCCGGGACGTTATCGTCGTTCAGAGAGAAATCGAACTTGCATTTTTACTATTTTTAAATAATTTCCGTATACACGTGAAAGGTTATCATCGGAACAGAAAGTGAAAGAACGAAAAAAAAAAAGAAGAAATTGTGTTCCTTGGGCATCTGTAACTCTCATAAGCTATTTCTGCTCACCTTGTTTTGTACCTACCTCACTCTGACCTCTGTAGGATCTAAGATGTCCCTCTGAAGTGCACCGAGGAACGTAATTCACTTCTCTCACACATGGATGCACCATCCTGTTTCAGAAGGGTGGCAAAAAGTGTCTTCTGGGGGAATTCCTCTTGGTTTAGAATTCTTTTTAATTCTTATGCACGTGGCTCTGAATGCTTGTCTGAGATGTCACAGGCAGAAAAAAACCACACACCTTTTACTGAGAATGAAAAGTGGTGAGACTATGAGGTCTTGGATGGACTGTAGTTCCCAGGGGGTTCATTCCTCAGTCAAAGACCAGCTTTGAGAAAGTTATGTCTTCACAGAAGTGGGTTTTCTCCTTGTTGCAGGCTAAAGTGGTTGACTGTCCAAAGGTGTGGTTAGTATATATTTGATAAATTGACTTAGACCATCAGGTCCTAGAAAATAGGATACAGACCCACGACTTCATGAAATATCCCAAGGAAATGGAGTCCAGGTTTGTTGTTGTGGGTGTTGCTGAGGCAATATATTGTGTTACTCTGTAACAGCGGGATTTTCTGACGCATTTCTGCCTGGTATATTGCATGTCTAGGTGCTAAAGGTATGAATAACTAAACCAAAGGCCAGTGTTGACAAGTCCAGAGTTTCACAGAGCACAGGAGAGTGTAGGAAGCATTCCTCCCAAATCCTGTATAATTCTGCAGATGCAAATTTCACAGTTACATGTTTAATTGGTTTTGGGTTGGTTTTTTGTTTGGGTTTTTTTTTTTTGTTCTTCTTTTGTTTTGTTTTGTTTTGTTTTTGTTTTTAACAGTATTTTAAATGGCTGTAAGACCAGGGGGTTTATTTTGCGGTATTATGTTTAAAAATAGGGTTCAGTGTCCTGATCAATCCTGTGATCATATGTATTACTGATACTGCGGTGGGGATACTGCGAAAGCATTTCTCATATGGTTTTCTTTATGTGCATGAAGTATGCTCAAGGTCAGGCCTTAAGGCATTTCCTGGAAGTTAATCGCCAAGCGAGGAAGAGTATAGCTCAAGGTGAGGGCTGTCGTGAAATCTTCAGCTGCTGAGGGAGTGACAAGGTGACTTACGTGTGAAGACACTGAGCAAATGCTGTATAGAAATAAATATTTGGTCCCTGGTTGCCAGACTTATATGCATAATGGGTTTGGGTTTTTTTCTCTCTTCTTATCTCACTCCTGAGATTTTATTTCTGTATCAAAGGCTACATTTCCAGTTTGTGTTCTGAAACTTAGTTTGCTGTCTTGTAATGAAAGTCTTTGTCGTTTTGATAAATATTTAGCATTTAGATTGCCATGCCAGAAAACACATTTTCTGGTCACAGTTTCCATTATAAATAGAAGTATCAGTCCGTGAAAGAAAACCATCGTGCTTGTATAGTTCCTGAATGATCCGTGTGTAGTGGCTTAGTACTGTTGTTGCATAGGCATCCCTTTGATAAAAATCCAGTATTTTCAGTCTTATGCAGATGATGATGCCTCATGGTAATGCTGTGAGTCAGGTGTCTGCTCAGACACAACCCGTTGCCTACCACTTCCTACTAGCAGCTCCAGATGACTCACAGTCCAGTACACAACGTCAGTGAGACTGTGGGCCCACTACATAATCAACTAGAAAGTATCTTCTTCTTTTAGCACCCCTGAACCACTGTCAAAAGGCTTTCAGGGGTGTCTGGCTCTCTCCATTGGTACAGAAAGGAGCTTAGATAGGCTGCAAAGATCATCAGACTCATCCTGAAGGGAAAAGCAATTAATTTGGAAATAGGCTCAAATCTGTCCCTAGCTTCACTGGGATGAATAGCCTGTTGGCTTGATAAAATGATAGCCACAAATCATTGTGCTCAGCTTTGGTATTCTGGATAATGCAGCTGAGTTTCAAGCAGCCCTGCGAGCTGACTGTGTTCCAGGCAGTGCTG
Organism: Anarhynchus alexandrinus; assembly: GCA_008711295.1. Lineage (NCBI taxonomy): Eukaryota > Metazoa > Chordata > Aves > Charadriiformes > Charadriidae > Anarhynchus > Anarhynchus alexandrinus. The sequence goes on along the minus strand of VUYV01000011.1, from coordinate 8,817,284 downwards.
CTATAAAACATGTGCTTATGGTTGTCAACCTTAGCAGCCTTCTAAAAGAGAAACTAAACATTGTAACTATCCAAGTAGAAAAATGGTCTAAAACATACTGAATGCTTTTCTTAGAGCCAGGTATTCTTGGTTGGTTTTTTTGTTGTTGGTCTGGGTTTTTTTTTCCATCTGCTCGTGGCATGAGACATCCTGAATCATCTAGGATAGGGCAGGAGGTCAAAGACTTCATTATGAAATCAACTAACTATATTATCTTAATATAAGCATTGTACTGCAGAAACATGCCAGATTAACTGGTAGTTATTTGTATTGGTTGACCATACTCCATCCTGTAGGTAATATCACTATCCTTTTTTTATCTGCACTTTGCTTACTTAAACCATTAGTGGACAAAATAGCGAGAATCCATTGAACTAATGCCCCAAATTATTTTTTTCTGGATTTGAGGCCACAAGACAAGCATCATTCTTTATAGGCAATTTAATAGACTTCAAACAAACTGCAAATTTGTATTTCAGAAATGTCAATTAAATTATCTTTTTTTTTTTTTTTTTTGTCACCTACATTATAAACCATAAGAAGTAAGACAGACTAGGAATTTGTCATCAGATAGAATCAGGAATTGATTGTTGCAACTGGTTACTAACCCAATGACCATATTAGAGGTTATGAAGTCTGAAATTGTTACAAAATTATGTAGCAAATATTGCCAGAAAAATCATTACCTTTTACAGGAAGGCTCTTAACCCTTCTCTCCTAGGGGAACTCTGTCCCTGAGAGAAATAGGGCTACAGGCAGAAAAATCTGTGAAACCTGGGGATTTGCAAGGAATCATGCTTGCTTTGTTTCTTGGAAGTCTATGAGGTATTGCAGACCTCTGTGCTGATTCTAGCCTCTCATTTGTTTCCCTTAGCAACACAGCTTCTTGTCTTCGTGGTGGAAGTTAGTTCTATCAGTGATGCTACATATCAGAACAAATTATATAACAACAGTTATTTCTTTTATTTCTGCCCCATCTTCTGCCTTACTGTGCCCCGGTACTCTAATTTTGAGGGGGGATTGTTGTGGATTTCCTAAAGGAAGGTAATGGCACTGTTTTTCTACACCACATCTAGAACATCCTTTTAGTGGGTCATTGGAAAGATGCTATTCTGTGTTGCATAAGACTGTTTCAGTGGCTGCCTGAAGAGGCTACTGCTTGTAATTGTAATTCGAGACATTCTAACATTGGTGATGCTTTATCCACTATGCTAAAAATGCTTTTCTGTTGAAACTGACTGGTGTTACTGAAAAGGGAGAGGGAGGGATGGATTGTGTTTTGACACAAGAGACCACAACAGAAAGAACTGTCAGCAGTTCACAGGCATATGTTTCAATGTTCAGTATTTCCAGTCTGTCTTTTTGGGACATTCTCTTAAAAGTGACTAATATCTTTGTCGACAGAGCATATTAATAAACCTGGCAGCGAGCCATTACCTATGTATACAGCTCAAATGCATAAGGTTATGTTGTTGAAGCACGGACATACTAGATCTTGACTGCAAAATAACCTGCATAAAAACGAATGAAAAAATAGGTGAAGGTCAGAGGTCCCCTCTGTGCTCTGAAGCAATGGGAAAAGCCTGTAGGTTCTACATGCATAGTCTCTGTTGGCAGTAAAGGTCAGGTTCTCGCATGTGTCGTGTTGGATGTTATCTGCATATCGTAGTGGTTTATCAGAATCTTAGCAGACCCAGTAGCAATCTAATGTTATTGATGTACCTTCTTAATGCAGTAATGTTTATATTTGTTCCAAAAGGAAAACTGTCCCTAGAAAACAGCCAGTCAATGATATTTAAGTAGCTACATTAACTAACTGCAGTCATCCAAATATTTGCAGGACAATTTTAAAAGTCTTCAGATAATTGTTCTAACTTCTTCAACTGTGGGAAAACAGACCCTTGCATCACCCACATTTTCTTTAGATGAAAATAAAGCTCAATTTTGTGATGTAAGATACAGCAGAGTGGTGTAACGCTACAGGCAAGACTTGGGTTTGGCAGATCTGTGCATGGAGGATCTCCTCTGCATATGATTTCTCCCTCTCAGTACCCAAGGAGGTGAAGATACTACTGTCTGTATGCCACTGCCACAGTCTGCAGAGAGACCTCTAGGCACTGTGCTGGGAGCTGGGTGGCACTGGTCCTTCACAGTGGGTGAAAAAGAGTATATAGTCTTACCCCACTTCTAGAAGAGATGACTGTACAGCTCAGCAGCTGCCTCTGGAAGGTGGTGGAGCCTGGGAGGACGTCTTGGCAATGCTGTTTAAATGGATCTATGGAGCTAAGTGTCAGTATTAAATTATGAACCATTACTGAGACAGGCTTTTCTTGAGCCAAGCTTGGTAGCTCCTTAATATGAAGAGCAACCTTGCCAACAAAAGGTGTGAGGTTCTCAGCCAATGGCTCCTTGCAGTGCTTCTCTTCATCGAAGGGCCTTTCTGTTGTTTTTGGTTAACTGATTTTTTTCTGTGCACAAGAGAATGATCTTGCCATGACAGTCAGTGCTTTGTTGTTTGTTTGTTTGTTTGTTTGTTTTTTCCAGAAGAGACTACTTACTATACTAGCTAAATCACTCACTGTAACAGTGAACAGTTGTTTCAAAAAACATGTTGACAGATGAGCATACTGTTTCTTTTTGGAGAGAACCAACAGAAGGCAGTTTGCTATCTAGACTGGTTTTTAGCATATTTTATATCAAGCCCAAGTGTGTGTATAAATGATTATGCACTGTGCCAATACATGGTCTGGCATTTCAAAAAAGAGCTGAATGAGTTAGGTGCCTGTATTTCTAACCTATTTTTCACAAAATTCACTTGAACATCCACTTCAAAGTACAAAAGTACAGGTATCTGCACCATAGGTGACAACTTGCTATGAAACAGTCCTTTATTTTCATCTGGTAATCACTGGATATGTCCTGCTTCAAAATTGTTGAGAAAATTTAGTTCCATTATGGGTAATTAAAAGCTGTTTTTTGCACTTGCTAATTTGGCTATTTTAGTCAGGACTGACACCTTTATGGTTTGAGACATACATTTATTCAAGGATTCTCTAATCATCATGCTTCACAGTGTACTAAAACAGTGTATTTCTGGTTTAACTTCTTGTTACAGTATTAAAGTAAGCTCTTTTTTTTTTTTTTAATCATAGGATGAGTGCAGAACAGTGGTCTCAGGAGTAGCTAGTGAAAAGTGGAACTATGCCACATTTTAGCTCTTATATGAGCAAATGTTTCTAGGTATGCTGTAAGGATCCTGATCCCAATGAATTCAAGTGAATTATTTTTATGGGATCACATCTGGGCTTTACATTCCACCAAAATATCAAACAATAGGATGAGTATTTCTGAAATAACCCACTGTTAAAAATATGCAAATAATAAATCATTGCTAACGCCCCGAGTCCCTGTTATTTTTAAGAGAATGTAAGCTTTGAATGAAAAATGTGCTTTGGCAAATTTTACCAGTGCTCTCTTTAATGCAGCTTTCTAGTAGGATCAGTAATCAAAATCTTGACAAATGTTGCTGGCAGCAGTGAAGGCAATGTGTTATGACGAATTCTCTTGGAATTCAAAAATATGTTACAAAGGGGAAACTAATATTTCAAAGTAACTAATAACAATGTTTCAATATAACTAATGACAGTGTTTCAAAGTAACTAATGTTATAAAGTGGAAACTAATTATTTTACTAATACTTATTGAAGTTAAGCAATTATTTGTTTATAAATCTAAGCAGCTCATTTGACATTTAAAAGCCTCTTCTGAAGAAGTGAAGATAGAAAAGCAGCCTCAAGATGATGATAAGGACTTGAAATTCAGTCCTCATGCTCTGCAGTCAGCTAGTTTCTGGGCAGCACTGGTACTCTGAGCTCCTCTTTGGGGCTGTGTCTTCTCTAGAAGATTTACGGAAGGTGACTCCTGCTGGGGTACCACCAGTCACTGTGTGCATCCTTTGGCAGAGCATGGTCCTGCTTGGCTTCATTGTCTTTGCTGGTCCCGTTGTCTCACATAGGTAATATTGGTGAGGGACACATCATACTAAATAGACATCCCGGAGCCTGTCACAGGAGCGGATGAAGACTGACTGATATGAGCTCTTTCTGCCCAGGCTGAGCCAGCTCCACACAAGGCATTGCAAACACAAACTGTGTAACTTAAATAGTTCACACTACGCTTGAGCTAATAAGGCATGCTGTGCAGCCGTGGGTACCACCTTGTGCTATCGCAGTTATGGAGCATGCAAACTTAGCGGGGTCGTGCCTCTCTGGCTCGGAGCCCAGGCAGAGGGGCTCATGTTTGTCCACATCCAGCACTACTGGCAACAGTATGGAACACGCCAGCATGCAGCAAACTGACATTGGAGAATTTGTGATGGATTATGATATTATACCTCTCAGAAAACCATGAGAGTCTGTGTATGCATTCTCCAGATCTTCTCATACCACCTCTGTCTTATTAGCTTACTCTTGAGGCACTTGATGTGTCTTGATATACTTATTCTATCTCCCTGTACCACTATTTTCATATACTTTTAAGTTAAAATTGCTCTCTCTGCTTTTCACTCCCCTGATACTTGATACCATCCTTGTTAGCCTGAACAGAAAGAATAATTTTCAATGTAGTTTAAAAAGTTGATTTTCTTGCTTTGCTCTATTTCTGTGGCTGAGGACCTTTGATTTATTGAAGCTGGATTTTATAAAGGACTAATGGAAAGTATAATAAGCTGGATCATACAGGAAAACAAATTATTTTTAAGGAGGAAATGGGATTTGATAAGAAGTGCCATCAGCAATGAAATCAAATAAAGTTTCTTAACTGTTGGATGGATGTTATATTCTTATATTCTAATTACAACTCTCAGAAAATTCATCATTAGAAAAAGCTTGATTTGCATGCTAAATGTCCATTAATCAAACATTACCTAAGTCTATCTAAGTTAGTGGGAGTGTCTGAAACTGTAAAGCAGAAAAATGCATGTTTACTCTTAGAATTTAGAGCACTTTACTCTGTCATAGCCTAAGGCAGCTCCAAGCTAGCATTGCTACTTATCCCCTGGGGTTGGGGTTGCAGTGTAGTTCACTGTATTAGCATAGCTATTTTGTATATGTGAATATAATTAGTTTCTGTTTATATTTGACTTTCTCTTTGCTCTTGTAGAGTGAAATATGAGTGTATTTCCAGAAGACTAAAAGTCACTCATCAGAACTGGGCAATTCTTGCAGGCACTGTACAAGTTCTTAGGGTGCATGTTCAAAGCCAGCTCCTATCAGTCCAGGACAGCACTGCCGTGGGAAGGGGCAAGTCTGTCTCTTTTGCTGGCTTCATGTTTCTGCCACAGCCCTTACAGTCTGAGTTTGAGAAGCGAGTAATTAATTTTAAAAGTCCATTTGTTTTTAATTTGGATCAGCTACAACTTGCCTTGAAGTCACTGGTGTCAACAAAGTGGAGGTACAAAGAAGTACGATGTGGGGGAGAGGAAGCCCTTGGCAGTGTCATGGCCTTCCACTGGCTGAAGGTGACTGTGAAACTATGCCATGAGGGACATTATGCACAGGGGCACTCCAGGGAGCCGACAGACACGCCTGTGCTGGTGTTTGTAGTAAAGCTCAACCTTTTGCATTTTAATGATTAATGATTTATAATTCTGGCCAGTGTGTCCACATGTTAAGGATAATATATTGGAGTGCAGTCACAAGACAGCCCATGTTCCTTTTAGGATTTTTTTTTTTTTTATTGTGCTGCCACCTGTAATAGCTAATTTATTTGAGTCTTATTTGACATTTCTGTAAATGTGATATAAATTCACCCTAGTACTTCTTCTTTATTTACAGTGTCTGGTTTTTAATGTGCTCCTGATGCCAAATTTTAAAAGTCAGTTTCCTCTTTTATTTGCAATTCTTTTGCTAAGCTCTTGCACTGTGGCTTGACTTGCATTCCCTGCAGAACTTCTTCAAAGCTCTGACACAATTTTGAGGAACTGTGAGTTTCTGCTGTTGCCAGATGTCTTCTCTTTATAATACCTGGTATTTCACATTTTTTTTTCTTATTTTTAATGCTTCTTTAGGTTAAAAAAAATCACAGAAATAATAACTTTCATCTTGGTTGCCTCTAAGAATGTTAGAAATGTTTGCAAGTAAAGGGTTCCAATGATGTCTTCCTATGCCAGTTCCGAAGAAATTTTGGCTGTGGAATATCATAGGCTTCTTTAACAAAGACCTCTTTGGGAATACTGCTCCCACCCCCCACCCCCCCACTCCCCCAAATAAGACCAACCATAACCAACGCTGAAACAAAACTCCAGTGAGTGGCTTTTGTGTTTCCCACTTACTGCACTAACATGTTTCCACTTGCCTGCGAGCTAGGCTGAAAGGTCTTCAGGTCTTCCAGGCATGGTAATAGTTGAAAGCAGCATGTGATCCATACCCCACGTCTCAAGGGAACCATCTCAAGAGCATTCTTTCAAGTGTCCATTTCCTCACTATATTTTGAAGAAAGTCTGTAAGGGAGAAAGTGCTTGGAAAGCAGTTGTCTTGCTCAAAAGCTGCTAATTGAAATAGGGAATTGAACAGAAATGCATTTCTGCACCCTTTATTTTTGAACAATATTTTTTTTCAATAAATTGAATGACTAGAATATTTTGCAGTTTGTCATACTTGTATGCATACTGTAGAGCAAAACTAGCCTTCCATCCAGCTACTGTAGATCTCTCAGTTGCTTCTAGGGGAAAAAAAAAAAATCCACAAGTGCTGGATAGGTGAATGAACAAAGGGTTTTTACGTGCATGCTTTTTAACTTTTAGATTATTTTTCTTTAAATTGTTCTTCCTGAGCCACACAGAGCATATGAATGGAGAGTGTCTTATTGAAGATTTTATTTCTGCTTAGAATGTCAGCTGCAGGGGCAGAAGGCTACTATGGGCTCTGCACTGGCCAAACTTCTAGCCCTCTCCTTTCACAGCCTGCCACATCAATGGTGGTCCGGCTGAAGAAAGGTTCCAGGTGGAACCATAAGGCAGGCTAAAGCAAATATATTTAATTATTGTGGTCCCATGGGGCCTTTCTGCAGTCCGTGAATAGGCAATGAATAGGCTCTCCTGCTAAGCTGATCATTTACACCAGAGCTCCGTCTATGTAAAATTAAATTTAGAGAACTATTTCCATTAGTGCTGCAGCCACAACTAATGTTGATGTCTTGGGTGTATAAGCCACGCTCCATTTTTTTTGTCACAAATTGCAACAAGCACTGCAAGCATTTTGAGTACCTTAATTTGAAAAAAGCAGGTCTTCAGATTGAACTCAAAGACCTGATGAGATGATGAGAATAAAAATCTTGAAAATGGAAAATGTGGGTGTAAAGTCAAGCAAGAACATATTCATTGAGATTGTGAGGCCGTATATAAAAGCAGAGTAAGATTGAATTAATACAGAATGAGTACGCCAGTAAGGGCTTTTACAAGTAAAACAGGATGAGTCTGATTATTTTCAAAAAAGTGTATTACTTATATGAGTTTAAAGCCATCTGCAAATTTGCACTAATTGTTAAAATTAAAGACTGATCAAATAGATACTGTGTGGTTTTGGAAAAAAAATGAGGAAGACCCAAATACAGAAATCAATACTTGAGAAATGCAGCCAGCTAAAAACACATTAAGGTTGTTTTTCTCTAACCCAGAGTCCTCTGGCCTCTAGAGAGAGGTGTACTGAGAACATATCTTTGCTGAACCCACTCTTTATGCTTTTTCAAAAGCATAAAGCATATTTGTTGCAATATATAAAGTGCCTTCAACATTCAGGATCAAATCTGTTTAGATGAGTGTACAGAAGTGAAAAACCACATTAGGAGCTTCATTTTCATATTTCCAGTGTAATTTACAGAATTCATTTCCCTTTCAGGGGTTTGTTAGGGTTTTTTTTGCTGATGACTGAAACATGTCTAAATATTTGTCTTTACTTGTTCAGAGCTGTGCAAGAAGCAATTACTGACAGTTGATTCATCAGAGTTAATTGTGTTTTGAGTGTTGTTGAAGTCAACAAGCTGTGCAGGTGGAACACGTGGGGCTTGAAATATTTTCTCCGCTTTATATTACTGATACAAGTTTGTGTGCTAAGTTTTATTTTTAATTATAGGTTTAGCAGGGAAAAAAAAAGATGCTGGATTCACACTGTTTATAAATATGTTTGTCAAAACATATGCTCAGGGAAACAGAGATTCCGTGATTAGTTTTTGACATTTAAGTTTTTCACTTTCTGCTTGAAATTTGGGGTTTTTTTTAAGTTGCTGTAAAAATTGCAAAAATAATTTTTTATGTTGTGTTCTAGTGCAATAACACTAGAATGGGTCAGCTAGTCCACAGCTGTCCTGTAAGCCCCGATTTTAAATTCTAGATGCCTGGTAAAACTTAGATTATTATTAAATATGTAAGTACTGTGATACCGAAGAAATGAGTGGGTGCAGGCATGCAAACTTATGTGACATTTGAATGTATTTCTAAGCTGAATGACTACTTGTATATTTTCCAGCACATCACTACAACCAGCGTGTCTATGTTCAAGTTTCCCTTGGGCTAATAAACCTTGAAACAGCTGCAAGTATTGAGTGCTGGATTGACACTGCCCTTTGCAGCCAGATGGACACTTTGGGGGCAAAGAGCGATCTCCTTGGTTTGCAGACAGAGAACAACATGGAGCAACCATTCACGGTCACCTCGTTGGTATGTATTACAAAGAACTGCTTTGATGGCTGGGCACCCTCTCTTTTAAATAGGAAACAATTCAAGAGAGCTGGTTAGCAGCGTTGGCAATCAGCTACAAAGGTCTCCTCCCGCATGCTGCCGGTCCCTCCCATGTTCTGCCTGATGCAGTTGGAATTTATTTTCTTTCTGTGTGTGCAGTTTATAGGGCTTTAGCTTGTTTCAGCGATCAGGTTTTTAAGATGTTGAAGTGAACATTTATGAATAGAAAGAGTAAAAAATTTTCATCGAAGTAAGAGGAAGCAACTTGCAGTAGCCAATTATTTAATCTCTTATCAGGAAGGTAATGGTTATAATAAGCAGCTATTCTTCTTCCTCAATATGGTTAGTTCTAATTTCTTAGGCTTCAACTGCCTCATTTGAAACTAGAAATGAACATTTGAAGTGAACTGTTGACTGACCAGGGGAACTTACTGCTCTTTGTTAGCTGAACTACAGCCAGCAGTCATACCCTATACACCATGTACCAGGAGTCTGAGTATTCAGGCCCTCCATCAAATTATTGCAGTAACTTAAGGCGGAATCTTGCGGAATTTCATGTGTGGGGGATTCTAAAGAGGACACACTTTGTGTTGCCTTCAGTCATTTCTGCAGGGGTTTATTTAATTTTATCTTAATTTTTTTTTCCTGTAGTTTGAAGATTTGGGGAGGGGGATAAGATTACTTTTTATTTGTAATTGCATTTACAATTTATTTGCAATTGAGAAACATGTTGGAATGTTTCAACCATGGCTACTGGTGGGGAAACCAATGCCTATTTTGAGAACAAAGCTGAAGATTTCCCTTGAGACCACTTATTGAAAGTGAAAAGTAACATCTGGTTCTCTTTGCTAATCTCTCTGTTCTTTTTCAGAAAAAGCTAGTAGCTATTCCTGACCATACAGACATCTCTGTGACCCCAGAAGAGAGAGTACGTGCCTTAAGCAAACTTGGCAGCAATATCGCAATCAATGAAGATATCACTCCGCGTCGCTACTTTAGATCGGGAGTAGAGATGGAGCGAATGGCATCAGTGTATATGGAGGAGGGAAATCTGGAGAATGCTTTTGTTTTTTATAATAAGTTCATAACGTAAGAAACCATTTGTAGTCTTTACAACTTCTAATTCTGAGTAAACAGAAACGAAGAGCTGCAGTGAAAACAGGGCACCCCTTTAGATTAGGAGAAAAATGTTCAGTGTGTTCTTGCAGAATAGTTTTGTTCTCTGGAGATCTTTACTCTCATCACAGGCTTTGTTCTAATTTCATTTCAACTGCTAGAATAGAAATCTTACCCATCTATTAACTGCCAGGCATGAACATAACATAATATACAGAGGTTTAAGTTTACTGTACCGGGCTATACTATGAGAACTGTTTCCCCCAGATTATTCTGTATCTGTCAGCATGTTGGTTAAATACAGTGCATGGCTTAAAAAGCAATGTTTAGATAACATTTCTGAGCCTTTAATAGTTACGTCACATGAGCTTCTGCCGATCTTAAAGATGGTAGTATTGCACAGCACTTAAAAAAACCACAAAACACTGGCTTTTTGCCTCTTTTTACTTTTTTTCCCCCCAAAAGGATTAAGTATAATTTATTGCTTCTTACACAAGTAAATGCAAAATCCACAATGTATGTTCATTGTATGATTATTCTCCCCAGCCAAAAAAAACTGATCCAGACAGCTTTCATTACAACTCTGAAAATAACCAGCTGAAAAATACATCAGTGGCAGATTTAAACTTTTCAACTAGCCAGTTTTGCTGTAGGATTGATTGGGTTGTTTTCTTACTTCTGAAAGGTTTTTTTTTTAATATGCATATTTAAAAATTTTTATAATAGGAGACCTCCTTCCTCCCCCCTTATTTTTCCCATACTCTGAAAACGACACCAAATCTATCTTATCCCACTTAATTTTAAACGTATGTATCTCTATAAAAAGAGCAACTCTTTGCAGCTGAGTGTTGCCATAATTTAGATGTCTGGATAGGTGAATAATACTGCAGTTAGCTGTGCAACTTGGTCTGGTAAAAATAACTGCTTTAATGATAGTCAGTGCTGCATTCTGGACTTCTCATTTAAGATTCAGCATTTCAGCTAAGGGCAGATAAAGACAGTAGAAATGGGATTTATTAACACTGGCTCAGGTGGAGGGTGTTTTTGAGGGTTATTTCTAGGTGCTGGCTGCTAATTAGTCCTTTTTTTATCCCAACTAATGAAAAACAAAACATATTCAGATGTAGAAAATAATCTCCTGTCATTACCCTATGTGTCCCACACAAGTCTATACAGGAATTTAAGTGTCAGTTTAAACAAACATGTAGAAACCTGCTCTAAGTCCTCTGGAATTCAGTGTTTCACAGTTATGTGAAATTGATTTTTCTGCCAACATAAAAGCTATTGTGGATATTCCTCTGGCTACTGAGGCGAACACATGCGTGTTTAATTTTCTAGGTTGTTTGTAGAAAAGCTGCCCAGCCACCGAGACTATCACCAATGTGCAGTACCAGAAAAACAAGATATTATTAAGGTAAGGTTATGGCTTCTGGCCCTTAAGAAATGTTTCCCCCAGAATGTCTCCATGCTTTCCTGGCACTCCTTTTCCCCCAGTGCGCACGTAGCCCACGTCTGCCACCACAGCTGAATTTCTGATACCTTTCTCCACTAGTTATTCATTTTAATATTTTTAATCATTTGATCATTGCTGGAAATTATAAAAGGTGAATAAGAATGGTCTCTGATTAAGTTTGTAGATTGTTGGAAACCCAGCTGTGTCTATTTCTGAAACTTGACATATTAAAAATATATTAATTTAACAGTACTTAGAGTTTGATGCTGATCCCAATTATGTGAGTGACCAATGGTCCAAACTGACTGTTGCAAATGGAGGGAAAGAGAGATATGTGGCATTACTCGTGTCTGTGCAGTATTTTCTTACTGTGCTAGATAATCAAAGTATATTTTTGCTTTCTTTATTACCAAATATGTTTACTTAGTTTTTACCAGATTTTTTCCTCCACCTGTGTAAAAATAGTTCTGCTTTTTGCTGTTTTTTCTTTCCCTAAAAGACAAATTTCAAATACAGCCTTATACCAAGCTTAAAACATCTGGAATTGCCCAATGAGAATATGCATAAGTGTCTCTTGATTCATGATGCCATATTTGCATGTTTTCTCTACTGTTAAAGATGAATAATGTCATATTCAAAGCCAAAATGCTTCATGCCATATTTTTGACTGTGGCCCACAATCTGGGAAAATATCCCTGCTGAGAAAGGGCATCTGACATGCTCCCTCCTATGGCACTCAATAGGATTAAGCACATGGTCTCTTGCTCTCCCTGCAGCCTCTAAATGATTTTGTAGTAGTCTCTGCATCAGTAGAAAACATCGGGCATTGTTTTTGTTTTATGAAACAGAATTGTTTTATCTGCCAGGGCTGTCACAGGAAGCTACAGGTGTTTATTGTCTCTGCAAATAAACATTTTTTTCCCACCTGGAAATGGGCATATTCAGTCATATTTCTGTCCAGGGAGTTCCGGAGAAGAATATGGTGATCCTACCTGAAACATCGAAAGTTGGACTTAGCTTTTTTATAAATTACACCTATAACAAATATGTCAGTCATCACATGCCTGTTAAACAAAACAGAGATAACAGGTTGCTAGAAAAAAGACTAATCCTTCCTTCATGTCACACCTTTCACTGACATAAATTAATATAGCTTTATTGAAATCAGTATACTATAGTAATTTCATAAGCAATATTTTTTTTCTATTTTTTTTTTTAATCTGTATCACAGCTGAGTTTATTTTCCAGGTGGTTCTTTTAAAAAGTGGAAAGTAAACTTATCTATCTTTCTTCTCCATCCCACCCCAAAGAAATTGAAGGAGGTTGCATTTCCACGGACAGATGAATTGAAGAGAGATCTTTTAAAAAAATATAACTTAGAATACCAAGAATACATGCAAAACAAAGTAAGTTTTATACGATTATTAAATCATTGTTGGTATTAATATTTTTGTGTCATATGAGGCTTCTTAAAAAATAAGCAGTGAAATGTCAGTTCTACAAGAACCTAATCCTTTCACGGGCTGCTTAGAATGACTTTTCACTTCTTAGAATCTAATCTGTTGGTCATTTGAAAATGAGTAATGCAAGCGTGTGCTTGGAAATAAATGTGCTGTGATATTTACTTAATAACTATCTACAAATATCCAAATAGGTCTTTGGTACACTTTGATTCTGTTTTATACAAAGGATACTGGCGATACGCTTACCTTAGTATGTGGACAAGGTCCCTTGGCTCTGAATGTGCTCATGTTTGAACTGATCCTGTTTGGGTCTTTAAGTATGTGTAAATACTTGCATCTTGTGTATTGAAGTCACTGAAAATAGGATCTGTACTTGTAAAAACTTGTCTTGGAAAGACTGTCTGCGAAAAAAAACATCTTTTTCTTTCCTTCCCTTAAAATTAACCTAGGGAATTATGAAAAAAAAAAAAGAACCCTAAACAAACACCAAAACCCAGCGCACTCACACCCATATTTCGGTCACCAATTGATTTGAGGCTTTCTTTCCTGCTCTATTCTGTTCATGACCTTTAAGAAATGACTTTGCACTGTTTTTTTTCATCTGCTCCTGGCGATTCTCGCTGCTCTCCTTTACCAGGGAGTGTCCCGCTGAAACCCAAAGCTTCCCTTGCCGTTCCTGGAACAGCGGGTGGCCTGTGGACAAGGGGGCACAGACCAGAGTGGAGAAGGCACCTAATGTGACTGCGGCTGGGCAGGCTGTGCCCCAAAGCCAGGTTAGGCCATCCAGGGAAAGCTGAGAAAGGAAAGTAGCAGGAGAAAGTCGACCAACTTATCCCAACAGCAGCCACAGGCAACAAAACCACATAACAAAGTGGATTATGAAATCCACCCAGAAAACCCATGTGCTCGGGGATCTCTTGTTGCATTGAAAATTGCAAGGGCTTACGCTTGTGCCTGGTCTCTTTACCATCGCTGTTCTGAAAAGTCTTTTTCTAATGACTTGATGATAATGGGCATATGAGAACGGTGCTATCACTACTGAAGTAAAAACACAAAGCACCACCAGTATGCAGACTGGAAGCTTCATGTTAGGAATTCCTTATTTACTGTATTTCCTTCCATATCATACTACTTCGGGGGATATAGTTGTATTTGCCAGTTCAGCAAACAGGTTCCAAAATACTTAATTTTTAATGCCAGGATTTGATGGCTTCATTAAACAATTAGATTGCTTCTTTCCCTTCATTTTTTTGTAACTTTTTTTAGTGTCCTGAGAATGTCGCTATTTTGCATATGTTTCAGAACAAATGTAAAACTGAATTTCTGAAGAAACTAGAGCATCAGAAGCTAATAGAGGCAGAGAAGAAACGAATTGCACATATGCGGCAACAGCAGCTTGAATCAGAACAGTTCCAATTCTTTGAGGATCAACTTAAGAAGCAAGAACTAGCTCGAGATCAGAAAATCAAAGAGAGCATGGTTGTGTCTGAACAGATAGATGGAAGCATGCTATCTTGTATTTCTGTACCAGAGAACAGTTCCTTATCTACTGCACTGCTTGAGAAAAAAGAGAGGAGCGGCACATCTGGCTGCACTGGACATTCGCCTCCAGTAAACCGGGTCTTAAAGCCAGCGGCTACTTTAAGTGCTGTTCAGAGTAAGTGAAGAGATTTTTTTTTCCCTTTTTTATTTTACCTGCCTCTTTGCTGCTTAAAGCAGTCCACATATTGCATATGCGTATGTATTTCTTCACCATGAGGATGTCCACAGTGAAATAAGCACGAACAGGTTGATATACACACAACAGGTCCATTTAGATTCTTTATTTTAGGAGAGGAGATTAGTCGCACGGTTTTACATTTTCCAGTTGAGTACCAATAGATGGATCTAGAGATTGGACCTTAGTGTTCCTGTGGAATGAAGTCTGAATGCTGCCGTGGGCTTCAGGGGAACAGAAGCAGAACCTGCAGTGGTTCACCCTGGCCTGGTATCAGCTCACTGTCACTTCAGGGACAGGCCTAGTGAGCATATCTTATGTGATGGTGACCTCAATTTAGGGTGAAATACTTGTGCTGTAGATTTTTTCTTATTAGAAATCTGTGATGTGGTAAGTATAATTCTTTCACTTTCAATAATTTCCTGTAACTGTGTATATTCCTTTATTTTAGGGAACTTAACTGTGTAAGTTGCAAATGCCTTTTTATCACTCTCTCCTTTTATTTCTTTGTTGGTTGTGTTGTTTTTTTTTTTTGTTAGCTCAATTGGCCGAAGCACTCAGAGGCGTCATTTTGCCCAGGGATCTCTGTCACAAATTTCTGCTGCTTGCAGAGGCAAATACAGTAAGAGGAATAGAGACATGTGGAATTCTCTGTGGAAAACTGGTACAGTTTAACCCTCACATTTGCATGGGGAAGACATAATTGATAGTGCTGTATTTTTCTGTAATACATCAATTTCAGAGCAAAAGCAGAGCTAAATGATTAGTCTTTAATGTAATTAACTTCATATTATAAGCTGAGTGGTCACTTCAGCAGCATAGGCTTGCCTTACTGGGGAAACATCTGACCAAAGTACACTGCTGTCATTACAAATTGTAGCAAGTTTTGCAGCATGCTGTACAATACAGGCTTTTTCGAGCACTTTCTCTGGCATTCATCTAAGGTAAGTGAGGTTTAGTTACAGGACAATGAAATATAAAGACTGTTAGAATCTACTGGAGTCATCAAATTCATAATGGCACAACAAAAAAGAAGAAGAAAATCCCCCCATCAAGCTGTAGAACATCTGATTTCCAGGCTGTTTTTTTCCTTTGACCTAGATAACACTTAACATCCTTTCAGAGCAGGGAAAGATGTCATGGCTAATGCTGGCATTCAAAGAATTTTAAAGATGATGTCCAAGTGTATTTGAATTGTATAAAGAGAAAGAATAGTAAGAGCAGTGATGTTCCAAGTTTCACAGAAAATAATTACAGTGTTCTCAAATCTTTTTTTTTTTCATTTTTTTATTTATTTTAAAGGACAATCCTTTCACACCAGTCTCTGAGAACGTTTCAATACAACAGTCTCATGTTGTTACTAATACTATCCTGTATGTTTTCATGATAAAACGCTAAGGCATATATTTGGATGCAGTAAGTCGGTATAGGTTCACTGGAGTCAGTGGAGCTATACTGCTTTGTTTTAGCTGATAGGCTGGCATCTTTCAGATTCCGATTCAGCATTTATTCATTAGTTCATTTCTTCCACTCTAAGTCAATGTTTGTTTTACAGACACATAACGAGTTTACTATTACCCACGTAATAGTGCCAAAGCAATCTGCAGGACCAGACTACTGCGACATGGAGAACGTGGAAGAATTATTTGGTATTCAGGATCAGTATGATCTCCTCACTTTGGGTTGGATCCACGTATGTATGACTCAGAGATTCTGGCTTTTCTGTATCAGCTCTGCGTACTATGTGGAAAAAAACCCTGGAAATAACAAACTAAAGAAATAACTGGAATAATCCAAATTAATTTGCTCACTTAATTCTAATTATAGTGATGTAAATGAGCGCTAATATTCTCCACAGATGAGTATTTTTTAACGCAATTGAGGCATCCTGTGAACACAATGGGCCTGCTTTTGCCAGTGCAACTCTTGTTTATGTTGCTTAGGGGTATTTTATTAGTTTCTAACAGCACTTATTTTTCTAATGTATTCAAAATTTGAGCGGGAGGGTATTTTTTTATTTAAACTTTACATTAATTTCACTCTTGGGGATTTTGGACAATCAAGTCATTTCCCTTTGTCTTGCGCTTCATCATTCCACCTTTTTCCCCACCATGATCAGAAAATTGCTTGTACATCTGGTTGTGAATGTTCCTCCATAAAGCTCGTACTGAAAAGCCACCCTAACAATGTAGAATCTAGCTTAATAGGAATTTAAGAAACCAGCCTGGAGAAGTACTGACGCTTTCACTTGTTACAAATTATTGTTCTTTCTTGAATGTATGTCGACCTTGATTTGTAAGAAATATTTCATGATGTTGAGCTTTCCCTTTCTTTTTGTAGACACATCCAACACAAACTGCATTCTTATCCAGTGTTGATCTTCATACTCATTGTTCTTATCAGCTAATGTTGCCAGAGGCCATTGCAATTGTTTGTTCACCAAAGCATAATGAGTGAGTTCTGATTTTTCTAAGTAATATTTAGATATTTTTCCCTTGCTCCTTATCATAAAATTTGATCAAATGCAAACAGCACATGTCAACTGGGATGAAGGGCAGGAATATTGTATTGGGAGTTTGC
The DNA here is from genome assembly GCA_008711295.1 of Anarhynchus alexandrinus. Lineage (NCBI taxonomy): Eukaryota > Metazoa > Chordata > Aves > Charadriiformes > Charadriidae > Anarhynchus > Anarhynchus alexandrinus. The sequence continues at coordinate 8,800,182 of VUYV01000011.1, read as the reverse complement.
TTTCTTAAGCTGTTCAGACTTGCATTCCAGTCAGTCTTAATGCACAGTGTTGTTTCTGGCTACTCTTTCCTCCTCCCTTCCCAGCCCCAGGTTTTAAATTTTATTTATTTTTATACTTTGCGTAACTGAGTAGTAATGACAGGAGCTGTTCTTCTGGAGACATCATTGCCAGTGCCCTGCCACAGACCCATCTTCATTCTGTCTGTTAAAGCAAGTGAAGGGGTTAGACATATTTCTCTAGGATGATATGAAAACTGCAGGTTGGGGAGTAGAGGGATAAAGATCACTTTTTTGATAATGTTCTATTTTTGTACTTCATAAAATACAAATAATAAGTATCTGGAAAAACCTGGAACTGTATAAGTATTAATGTGAAGGTTTATAATGGAACAGGTTGCCCAGAGAGGGTGTGAAGTCTACATCCTTGCAGATATGCAAAGCCTGTCTAGACATGGTCCTGTGCAACCTGCTCCAGGTGATTCCGCTGGAGCAGGGGGATTGGACTAGGCAATCTTCAGAGGTTCCTTCCAACCTCAACAGTTTTGCGATTCTGCTTTGGTGTGCTTGGCATTTCAAGGCCCCAGGGCTAACCATTGCTTAGACTGTGCATTTCGTCAGCCTTTCTTTCTGGCCTTCTGCCTCTGTAGATGACTTCTATGAATCCCATTCTGGTTGCCTAACTTCCTATATGGGCCATTCGGGTAGCAGAGCTGTAAATACAGATTGAGTGGCAAGTGGGCAAGTACAAGGCTTTGTAACCCAGAGCACGTCTGCATACCTTTTCAAATCACTGGTCTTCCAAACTACTTCCATAGTTTATGATGACACCCTGTAACCAACTCTAACCTGTTAGTCCTATCTGTAACACTTAATAATCAGGTGCTGTCCAGTAGTTATTAGGTATTAATGTTCTTTACAGAAGGGTGGGGTTTCTGATGTTTTATTCAATACTCAAAGTGTTAGATCATACATATGCAGCAGTACATTTTCTAGCACTTTGCATTACTTGATTACCTAAAAGAGTGGGGAGGATGTGTACTCCCACTAGTCATGTACATAACTAGCTTAAAGGCTGTTCTCTTTTAAGTTGTCCCTCTAGAGTTCAGCGGGTGAAATGCAATCCAGAACACCTAAGTTTCTGGTTTGTGTCTGTTTCTGTGTGAACTAGCCTCAGCAGGCTAATCTGCCTAATGGGAATAGCACTAGTACTGTGATTTTTTTTCTCCCCTTCCCCTCATCATCTCCTCCTTTACAGGAAAACAAAACCCCTTGATTTCAAATATCTTTCAGAATCCAACTCAGCCTTGGCTCCTGTGTATCAGAGGTCACTGAGTACCATTCTGCTGTCTTTCTGTTAAGATAAGCAACTTGTGTGTGAAACCTTGGACGTGTATTATGGGAGCAGCATGTAACAGGAGTTTCAACTTTTGCTTTCCAGCACTGGCATCTTCAGACTTACCAATGCTGGCATGCTAGAAGTTTCTGCTTGTAAAAAGAAGGGATTCCATCCACATACAAAGGACCCTAGGTTATTTAATGTAAGTATATAATCCAACATGGTTTTGATTATTTGAATTCTTGCCCATGGTTCTGCTGCAAGCAGAGATTATACACGCTTCAGATATTAGATTTCTTTATAATTTTCCCCCCATTTTAAGAATGCATTACCCGTACTTCATTGACCAAGGCAGACATCAGGAGTCTACTTAAGCAGTCAGTAGCAGCCATGAGATGAGTGTTACACACTGCCATTCAAATGGTGGCTTACCAGAAGCAGTTGTCATCAGTCACTTCTTTTACCTGCTTTCAGAAGAGGCAAAAAGCCACAGTTTCAAGTGGGAGTTATTCCTGAGCTCTTCAGTTTTTAAACAAAGAATTCAGTTGATCTCCCCAACTGTAGTCTCCCAACAGAACATCCCAGCTGCTAAAAAGTGCAGCTATGAGTAGATTAAGCCCCCTTTTCTTCATTGCCCATAATTTTCCACTGGTTTCTCATAAGCCTTTCTCAGTAACTACCATATCTTTTAATAGCATAGTATGCTACACGTATACCTGAACAGTATAGTCAGTTAGAATTATCAGAAATATCACTGTTAACTGGAAGACAACAATCTTTACCTTTGAATAATTAAGATTTTTTTTTTAAATGGGGCTAACTTCAAATGCAGAGCATCTCATATAGCTCAAAATAGAATGATCAAACACAGAGAAGTAATGCTGCAAGACATTGGAAATTACTTTTTTGTTGTAGGACTCTCAGAATGTCAATATTACTCCCAGAAAGAAGGAGAAGTTGAGGTTCTTTGTTTTGTTCTGTTCTTTTATGATTGACTGTAGGGATAATGAGAAAGTAGTCCAACTCTGAAAAAATGTAAGACTTTTGTTCCAGATGGGCTCTTTACATCGGTCCTTTACAGACTTAGTTCATCAATGAAGTTACTGGTCACTTGAGCTCATATATAATCATTAGACACACTGCTGGTATCCTATATCAAACACAAATATCCTTTCAAGTAAAATCCTCAAAACACATTGATCTTCCAAAAAAACCAGTAAGACCACAGCCTCATTTCCTGGAGAAAAAATATCAGGGGTGATAATACAGGACGTTTCATGAAACATGGCTAAAACAGTCCTTATCTACACCCAGTTTCTGGTAAAAACTCCTTTCCACAGACCCAATACAAGCTGTTAGTTAGCCACGACTGTGTCTAAAGACACAATCTAGTCCTAAATGCTTAAAAAAAAAAAAAAAAATCCATCATGTGGGCAGAGATATCTGAAGCCACTGCAGGAAGAGACCAGCTTCACACTCTGCTTGCTGCTGTCCCCCACACGCCTCTTCTAATGCAGCGCACACTGCCTGCCTTCTCCATTACAGGTGTCCCCTGCTGGGATACATAAAGGGCAGCTTAGAACTAGAATTTGTTTCACAGGCTAAGCACTAAACCATATCCTCTTTAGAAATTTATTTCTGATTGGCTGTTGTAGTCCCTGCTTTATTCAGCAGTCTACACCTGTGATAGTCAGGTTTGCCTGTGAACGGGCACAGTGACAGGTACAATCAAAGTTGGATAGATAGGCATAGTATTAAGCAGGCTCAGAAAATTAAAAGGAAACAATAGCCCCCACGCTATTTTACTGAAATTGATTTCTGTGAGTAATGGGTTGAATTCTTCTGCAGCCGTGTACCCATGTGGTTGGGAAAGACATAAAGATAATTGTGCTGGATCTGAGGTGATACGGACGGACGATAGTGATGTTACTATAACAATGGCCAAAACAGAAAAATGGATTCCTGTTTTTCCTACATTTTCAGAAATGACTTTTATATTTATACATTTTAGATTGAATGGTTTGATATTTATTGCTCTAGTCTGTTTTGGAGTTATTTTGTTGCTCTGTCAAGATGGAGTTCAGTGGCATTACCCCTGAATCTGTAATCAAATCTCACCTATACAACACAACAATAAAATGAACTTCAAACAACAGTAACCATGTTGAAATAAGTAATGTTTCTTTTGTTACTTGTTTGCATTAATTGCTTTCTGAGAATTGGAGATTTTTAACAGTGGCTGGCTTTTTGTGACTTCCAGCTATGTACATCTCTTCACTGCTTCAGTGAATTTACATTATTCGTAGTAAAGGCAAATACATCAGTTCAGGTGATTTTTTTTTCATCCCATTCTGTCCTTGCATAGCTCAAATTTCAGCTAAGTTATTAAGCAGAAAACACAAGTCCTTTACCTGAGAGCTGACCCTCATCACATCTTGACATAGAAGGGAGAAATATGTCTTCTCCAGCAACCCTCCAGTAGAAACTTTTATTTGAAATCAAGTTCTTATCCCAAAAGGGATTCCCTGGTTCTAGAGTTAGATAAAAAGATCTAGATAGAGTTAGAAGGAAGAAACATACAAAGTTATTTGCTCTTACAAGAGTTTATTTAGTATCTGTTCCAAGAATGTATCTGACCTATATTTTAAATAATAAGGTTAGTACAAAAAAGTTTGGAACGTGTGCTAACAGTCAGAAGCTGGACAAGATGTGGAACCCAGGGGTTACTCAGACATGGTAAATAACAGGTGCTATTGCAAAGGGCTTAGAGTTTGAAAGATAACGAGTAACAGGCAAGTGAGGTAAACTATTGAGTTTAGACAGGAAAATAGGTAACAAAAATAAATAGCATCCTTTATCCTGAACTCTAATGAACACGGATTGCAGCAAGTTCCTTAGAAAGGACCTTTTCCAGGTCTGTCTTGGTGAATTCTTTATTCATAGATATATTTTTAAGACAGTATTACTGGCTTCAGCTTCTATGCATATATTTCTAGTTGAATATCAGTTTTGATGTATTTAAGACTATAAATGGAATAAGAAAAATCACAGAAAAAGAAAATTCTCTAAATTTTATCTACTTTGATTACATTAACCCCCCTCAAAAAAAAAGCCATTTCTGAAAAGAAAGTGTATTAAGCCAGCTTAATTACCCTTTAGACCTTGTCAGTAATCACAACATAAAAATAATAGGCTGCACTCATTCTGAGGGCATATGATAGGAAAGTCATGTGTTCAATCTAATGTTAGTGTTTAGATACGCTCCCAAAGGAACAGGTTACATTTCTTTAAAGAAAACACACAGAATTGTTTAGCATGCATCGTACACCTCTCGGCCACACACTGTAAGAAATTAGCTTTTCCAGCATGACAGCTGTGAATTAAGAGTGATGTGGCTAGACAATATATCTGGATAGAGCAGATGCAAAGCAGAGCACACGTGCTCTGATATCGAATATCTGATATCGAACAGATGCTATGCTCCTTTGGTACTGCCCAGAACTTTGGAAGAATCAAGACTGGTTCTGGTTGCAGACTGAAATGTTTTCTGAGGTTAAACTTTGACAGCGTGCAGCCTGACGGCTGAGCATTTTCTAGCATTGGTATAACTGAACATAAGGTACCACTTTTTTCTATTAAGCCCAGTATAGTGCAGTAACAAATTCATGTCACAAGATGGAGCTTCAAACCAGCTGTAATGGTACCTCCACAAATGCATGTTTGTTTGTTTGTTTTTTTTAAATAGGAGCAGCAATTTCATAGCATATTTAAAAATTTATTCCAAAAAATACATAGTATCCAATTAATTAGAGTCATTACGATGAAGGATTTATGGAATGAAAGAATGAAATTATAAGAATGTATTTTCCTGAATACATTCACAGTAATACACTGAGACATATAAAGATAAAGCAATTTAAAAGCATTTGCGGTGAACAATGGATGGGCCAGCTTCATCGTACTCCTGTTTGCTGATCCACATCTGCTGGAAAGTAGACAGGGAGGCAAGAATAGAGCCTCCAATCCAGACGGAGTACTTACGTTCAGGAGGAGCAATGATCTGTTTAAGAAATAAACGCATTAAGTACAACTGTCCACTGTGAATAAAATACATTTGTTATAAAAAAATATTAAAGCCATAATAATTGATATTAACAAAAGCACTGTATCTATGTGCTAGTGTCATCCCTGGCATTAGTTAGCCATTGCTGCAAGCAGTAAAGTTAAAAAGTTGTTATTTAAGTCTAAATTCTCAATTTCTCTGCCTGAGTCAGTCTGCCCAGTAAGAGTGGTACATCTGTGTATTCATGACTGCATATGAGAAAAGGGGATATAATTGCTCTGGGAACATATAATGATAGCCCAGAAGGGCTTGGAAAAACAAGTGACCTATGGAGCACTCTCACTGGTATAGCTCATAAAATGTTTGCAAAGCAAGGAACTGAACATTTGAAGCAGCAGAAGAAAGACTGGCTTGTCAGAGACTTTCTTTTCTGAATTTGTAGGCCAAGGATAAAACCAGCATTTCCTCTCTCCCATTCCCATCAGCCAAAAAGGGCTGAAGAAGGTCACACATAGCCCCAGCAGAAAATGTATGCTGCTGGGTCTGGTTTGCAGAATTCACCATGAACAAGGAAACGGGAGGAGAGAAGGCTCTCTTCTTCCAGTAGCAAAGTTACCAGCTGGTGATTATTTGGTAGAAGGTACAGACGTGATTCAAAATATGTACAAAGCACTTACTTTGTAAAGTGTTGCTATGTTTAATTAGATTTTGAGGACTTTGTACATGCCAACTCAAATAGTCTGGAAATAATTGCGCCATACCTTGATCTTCATAGTGCTGGGAGCCAGAGCAGTTATTTCCTTCTGCATCCTGTCTGCAATACCCGGGTACATTGTAGTGCCTCCAGACAGCACATTGTTAGCATAAAGATCCTTTCTGATGTCTATATCACACTTCATGATGCTGTTGTAAGTGGTTTCATGAATGCCAGCAGACTCCATGCCTGGGGAAGTCACAGAAGAACAATGAGGAAGAGACTCCATACAGAGACTTAAAATTGTTAACACAGAACTGACAACATGAATTTTAGTTTCCTTTGGAAGACATCAGTCTTCAGAGTTGTGGAAATCTGGGAAGTCATTCTGCAGCTGCCTAAATTATTTGCTTAGGAGTTCTTGGTGTTCAGCCCTTACGCACTCAACTCCTCCTTAAAAAGAAAGCTGGGGTGTGGAATAATAAAGTTTCCACTAGGCTTTTGCAGGCAATCTCAAATGTCATAAGAATTCCTTATAAGGTCTTGGAATAATTTGTTTTCTTTTTTCTTTTTTTTTTTTTTTAAATTGAGCCAGCTCAGAGACAGAACAGTCAAAATATGTCCTAATACCTCTAAGTGTGCAACTACTTCATCTATTTCTGAGCTGAAATCCTGCCAACTGGCAGAACTGACACTGGATTTCTGTGTGACCTTGTTGCAAGTCTACCTTCGCGGCTGTTTAGCACGTGTTGTGTTGGCTTTGCTCTGCAAAGCTGATGAACCATGGATTCAGGATTTGGAGCAGCTTTTTTGGAAAATAGAAGTAGTGCTTTGCCCCCCCACACCACCTCCCTGCAAGCACATCCAATCTACAATCCTCACACTACTTAGAAAAGTGGCTTTGCAGCCACGCTTCTCATAGTAGCCAACTGCACAACATACTACCAGTAGCCAGGAATAAACATTCAGGGTTTATTTTGGGAAAGCATCTTGTCTTATTGTTTGACATGAAGTTCCTCCCACCATATTAATAGTGCTGTTCTAAAAGATGATTTTATAATGGGTGCTAGGACATACTTGTGTATAGGTCTGAGTGAGTTCGCAATGGGACACAATCAAAAGAAAATAGGGACTTGATATTTATGTGCAGTTTACCAAGGTAGAACAATCATTCAACCTACCAATGAAAGACGGCTGGAAGAGGGTCTCTGGGCAGCGGAAGCGTTCGTTTCCAATGGTGATCACCTGACCGTCAGGAAGCTCATAGCTTTTTTCCAGAGAGGAGGAAGAGGCAGCAGTGGCCATTTCATTTTCAAAGTCCAGGGCCACGTAGCACAGCTTCTCCTTGATGTCTCGGACAATTTCACGCTCCGCTGTCAAGAAGATTCAGTCTTTAGAATGGCATTTAGGAAGGACCCAGACATGTGACAGGTTGTTCCCTCCCCTCCAACACCCTCCCCATTTTTTAAACAAATCCTCTGCTAGTCTTACAGGGGACTTTTCTGGTAGATTCCTTCTTGTATCCATTCAACTCCAGAACTACTGCCAGTCCTTCTAAGGCCACTAGAAACATTGCACGTTAAACAACTCTCCTCAGTCAGCAGCATGTCCTTACCAGTGGTCACAAAGGAGTATCCACGTTCTGTCAGGATTTTCATGAGGTAGTCTGTCAAGTCACGGCCAGCCAGATCCAGACGCATGATGGCATGTGGCAGGGCATAGCCTTCATAAATTGGCACATTGTGGGTGACACCATCCCCAGAGTCAAGCACAATCCCTTTGAGAAGATAACACACGATTCATTCCCAGATGCACATCAACACATTAAACTATTTCCAACGTTTGTGTCATGTTCCCCAGAGGCCTACCTGTGGTACGTCCAGAAGCATAGAGGGACAGAACGGCTTGAATAGCTACATACATGGCTGGCACATTGAAAGTCTCGAACATAATCTGAAATGCAATTAAAATAATTGCCTTAACACTAGGGGTTTTAGCTTAGTTGAAGCAATTTACTGAAAGAGAGGGAGAAGATTTTCATGTTTCTCGGTAATAACAAGGAATGAAAATACAAAATTGAAATCGAAAAATAACTGTCCTATAAGACATCTCCCTGTATCTGGCCTATATCTTTAATGTACGAACATGGACACATGCACATATTAAATATAATTTTGTAATAGGCCTGGGCATAAAACCAGATTAAGAAGACATAAAACATAGACTGAAGTACTCACATTCAAAGTGGATACACTGATTTTCTAAAGTAAATGTAATAATATGCATAGTGGTCACCATGAACTTTCCATCTTCCACAACTAAGAGAGAGAAACTACTGGACATTGTGACTAACTGAAATTATGAAGTTCACATCCTGTTGAATTCACAAACATGGAATTATTCCATAGTTTTAATGAGAGCTTACCTGGGTCATTTTCTCCCGGTTGGCTTTGGGATTCAGTGGTGCTTCAGTCAACAGAGTTGGGTGTTCTTCAGGTGCAACACGGAGCTCATTATAGAAAGAGTGATGCCAGATCTGAGGACAATGGGAGAAGCCAAAGGAAAGAAACAACATCAGCCAGCAGCTCATAATCACTTCCAGACAGGTACTGTGCTCCAGCGCTCTGCTTACAGCCCTAGAGACAGGCTAGTAATGTTTCTCATGCGCTTGTTCTTATTGCCTTCATAGAGATTACAAAAGTAACCGTAGAAAGAAAAGCACTATCCTCAGGTTTTACTGCTAGTAATGTATGACTTATTTTAAGGACACATAAGTTAATGAAAATAAGTGTGTTATTCTTACAGTAGAAGAGACACAGCAGGACAGACTTGGTTCCAGCAACGCTATTTCAATAATGACTGAAAGTGAAACAGTTCCAGAACAGCTCTAGAACATATGCAGACCGATATCGTAGAGTTTAATAGATAATGGGTCTCTTGAAGACAGTTTAGTCTTTTGGTTTGTAGAGGCCAGCCCAAGAACTCATAAAAAGAAAGGAAGGCAAACAGTTTGTGAGGCTGAAAGTCAACTTGTGTTTAACACCTCCACACAACTCATTCCTACCAGCTATAAAAATCTGAGGCCAAGACGACCTCAATGAGGAGGTTAATACACCAATAAGGAGTAAAACCACCAGAGACTTTCTAAATGCCAAGAAGTTTTTTCTAAGCTTGGTTTCCAGCTGGTGGTGATTAGGGACCAGTTGATAAGTCAGGCATCTGAAAAGTTTTGCTTCCAATTAAAACCTACAATGTTATGAGAGTCAGAAAGTCCTGCGTGGCTCCACACACTTGCAGTGTGTCGTGATGTCCCAACTCTTCCAAATAGCCCTATTTCCACAGCACAACATTAAATAGAGATACCATCTTAGAAATTATATCAACCGTACAGCCTAAGACTATAATCACGGTTCTGGGAGCCTTTCATCCAAATACTGGCTCTGAAATGGATGCATTGCACTGTAATATTACTAATCTTTCAAGCATTAAAAAGTATGTGTGTAAACAGTGCCCTTCACATCAGAATTGCATACATGCTTTGCTTTTTTGAAGAAAGGTACCTTCTTAAATTCCATTTCCTTACTAGCAAATTGAGGATATTCCTTTTCTTTCCTTCTCCCCGTCCTCCAGTAATTAGCAAAGACTTATAGACCTCACTGGAGTAAAAGAACTCCCAATAACTATTTTGATGTACTCCTAGTGATACTTCAACTTTAGATGCAAATTAACCTTTGTTGTTAACAAGCTTCTCATTAAACCACACTTGATAGCATGATGCTTTCATCTAAAGTTTAGTGGGTATTCTGTAAATATTTGGTTCAAGTAGTTGTGTTTACCAGTGATACACATCAACTTTTCAAAGCTGAAATACCTTCTCCATGTCATCCCAGTTTGTAATGATGCCGTGTTCTATGGGGTATTTCAAGGTCAGGATTCCTCTCTTGCTTTGAGCCTCGTCACCTACATAGCTGTCTTTTTGACCCATACCAACCATCACCCCCTATAAAATAACACAAATGGAGTTAGTCTCTCAGGGATAGGTATCACAAAGTAGATAGAACATTCGCTGTGAAATAAACCCAGCTGCCAGTTATACTGTTACAAAATACTTTACAAATACTAATGAATGGAGAATTACCCATTGCTCTTTAAGTCAAAAAATTAAATTTTTAGTTTACTTAGATCTCTGCAATTCATGTTTCCACTACAGTTTAACTAAATACAAGTAAAATGTTAAATGCATCAAGATAAAGTGGAAAAATAGGGTTGTTTTAATGTTCGTTATTGTTTAAGGATGAACTGTCTGCTAAACTATAACAAAGTAGAGTAAAAGTAGAAAGTGATGTTGTGCCATCTAAGGGTCAAGATGGAGCAATACACACTTTACATTTCCCACAGCTTAAATCTCAACATTTTTTATTCTTCTTTTTCAACACTGCAATATTGTCATTAGAGACAGACAATTCAAATCTACTGGTACAGGCTTCTTGTTGGGTATTTTCATGGATTCTGTAGAAATGGTCTGCATACCAGAAGCTGGAAAATACTCTGGATATACACTAGTCTCTATGTTAAAGTCAGAAATACTGGAGAAAACAATAGTATAATAGGATGCTTCGAGTGCGTAATACTCTTACCATAACTTAGTCATTACAGACTCCAAACTTTGGCATCTCTAACTCTCTGTCTTAAAAATAGGCAACCTGGATTTGCAATTTTTGATGGGATGATCCTTCCTTCAGGGGACTAATACTATCTGTGATATGTGATCAGGAAAGAAAAGTTCTAGAAATCTGTATTTGTTTCCACTGTGACTGTATGGCTTGGTCTTGAGCAATTAATACCATTCACACTATCTACAGAAGCTGACATTTGAACGTATTTTTTTAATTATGGTAATGCCCAGAGGCCTCAATTAGACCTCTAGCCCTAGCTGCTATACTAAAAAGGCAGGCATTTCTCCAGCCCTGAAGAACTTAAGATGCATTTTCTGGGTATATAAAGTGCTGCATCTTACAATCAGTTTACCTCTTTCTACCTCACCACAGCCTCAGATGGCATAGAAGCAATTAGGTGGATTTGCTAATGAGATGGATTAGTTTGTTGTGGCCTAGTCAAGCTGCTCTAGTTCATACTAATAATGATCTGGCTCAGAAACTCTCTCTATTTAACAGCTCAGATAATAAATGTATTTTGCAAACTATTAAAATTGAGTGGAATGTATCACGTACTCAAACGTAAACCTTGAAGCTAAAGAAACTCAATCCTAGACAGGTGCCCATTTGTGATACAACTAAATGAATAAAGTCAGGAAGGGTAATAGGAAGCTGACTGAAAACTCCTTCCTCCTTTAGTTGTCCACACATCTCCTATCATCAGCTTTTAGGGCAGTCAAAATTTCCAGATACTGCTGTATTGGGCTTTTTTACTTTGGGTTTTTTTTTTTTAAACTAGCTTTACTCACCAAGTTCTCTGGGTGATCCAAAATTAAGGGCCAGGGAAAAGAGGGCATAGAAGGGAGTGAGAAATTTTAGAAGGATTCCTTCCACAAGGCAAGAGACCTTCTTTGACTGAGGTGAGTGCACTGCTGGAGTAATTTTGCCTGCAAATACTGTGTGACACAGATCACACAGACGAGCCCCAGACACAGGAAAGGGTGGCCCTGGGGTGGAGGCCTGGGGACAGGGCAGCAAAGCCTTCAACAAGCCCAGTATGGAATAACCAAAGCAGTTCATCACCTGGTGCCTGGGACGACCCACAATGGATGGGAAAACTGCTCTTGGAGCATCATCCCCAGCGAAGCCGGCTTTACAGAGCCCTGACCCATTGTCACAAACAAGGGCAGTGCTGTCCTCTTCTTCGCACATCTTCTATGTCAATGTCCTCAGGCCCTCCAGACAGAAAACAGCCCTATGAAAACAGCAGGAAAGAATTTTTTAAAAAACAACATATTCAGGTAGCAGACCCACCCTTGAAGACCCTTGAGATGGCTGTATGAAAGCAACCAGCACCAGCAAAGAGAGGTATGGCACCGGTTTGGCAATCACAAGGCTTCCGGGGCCATACGAGGGAATGGGCTTCCTTTGGAAAGTGCAAGGGGTTTCAACCACATCTGCCGGAGGGCTGTATGCACTAGAGATTATCCAGGGGATTCCAGAGGAGACTTCCAGTCCTGCAGCATGGGCAGACAGAGCAGGGAGCAGCAAATGTTTATCTAAATTTGGTCACAGAATTCACGGCTGGGGGTGGGTGGGAGATAAAAGAGAATGCTGGACTGACAGCTGCAAAAACAAAGACCCCTTCGCATTGGATTCAGCACAACTTTCCCCCTCTTTTCTATCACCCTGACAAAATCCTGGCACATGTGGAAAGCTGACAAAAGTAAGAGCACGTCAGTCTTCCCCATTCAGTCTTGGGCTTCCCAAAACCTAACCACATTAAATGCTATGCATGTACCAGGGGTGTTTCCCTGATGCAGATATTGACCCACTGGGTGAAGATGTCCAATTAAGTTAAAACCTTTTAAAAGAGAAGACTTGTTACCAATTAAAAAGGAAAAAAAAAAAAAAAGCCTTTTCCAGGCCTCCCATAGTCACTCAGAAAAAATAACCCGCCTTTAAGATGAAGTCAGGGACAGTATGTGTTTTAAAAAAAGGCCATAGCATATGGTCTATCACCATTTCAAAGCAGCTAATAAACTGCATTTGTAGAGCGGCAGAGTAATTTATGTTGGCTCCTTGTCTCAGTAAAAAGAAACTGTTTTCCTCCTCTGGCAACAGGAAGATAATATGGGTAATAAAAATGCTTTGAAGGCTTTGTATTAAAGTCAATTACAGAAACAAGCACTGAATACCAGGACTCAAGAAGAACTATTTGCTCGCAATTTATAGCGTGGTAGGGAATCACTTGGCCAGCTCTGAGCCCAGGCTTCCATGCAGAGTTCAACAAATCGCAATGTGTTAACAGCTAAAGGAGACAGCTGTCATCCACAGACCAGCTGGCTCCGCACGCAGTCTCCGAAACCTTCTGCCACAGGAATACTGGAAGCGCAGGGCGAAGTGGGAATGGGGTCAGCGAGAGCCATGGCAGATGAGCAAAGGAGCCCACAATCTGTTCAGCCTCTGCAGCACATGGAACAAGCACAGACAGCTCTCCCAAATCCTCCGTCTCTCCCCAGCCAGGCAGCCCCGAGCCCCGCTCCTGCAGGCTGCGTGGGCATAGCTCCCAGGAGAAGACAAGAACAGGGAATTCCTAACTTGATGTACTCCAGATATTTTATCATTATTATTGGGAGAGGAAAGTAGGTTGCAATTTTTGTATTTATTAAACTCCTGGGAAAACGGGCTCTTTATATTCAAACATTTGCTGAATGGAGTACAATTGTTATCTAACATGAATGAACAGACTGGCTTGGACAAACCATTTCCTAATTAGGAAATAGGCTTTTCAACCATCTGTTTTTGGAACAGAGTTCGAGGTCAGGGGGTTTGCTCAAACCCATGCAGCTAATGCAATGCCAAAAATCACTTGGGGGAGGGGAAAGAAGGGGGCAGGAAAGGCTACATTTCTGAGCTTAGTGGACTCTAAATGAAAACCATATTTAGTAATAAAGCACAAAAAGTTGAAAAATCAAAGCCGAATGATTTCAGACAGGGCGCTCTGCTGGCAACCAGTGAGTTACAGCCCAGGACTGCCATGGCATGCAGTAGCAACATCTTACAGCAGCAAATGTCACTCAGCACTGTGGAAGAAAGGAATTTTTTCTCCCAAGTAATTAATACAGTATTTAGCCTCTTTCTTCTACTTGCTTTACATCTAAAGACAACCAATCACCTCACCAATCTCCACAACAAGCTATTAAGAGAACTCCAGCCTCACAAGAAATACCATGAGTAGCCTGCTCCTTAATGAAACATTTGGCATTTTACAGAACAGTAGTTTCATATACATAGAGACAAGGATGAATACACATGCATCCTTAGCAGTGTCTAATAGGATACGATAATTTGCACACTCCCAGCTCTTCTTACAGTCACATTCCCCAAAACACTCACATCACCTAACACTGAGTTAACAGCACTGAAGCAAACCTGCTGAGAAATGCCACTACATACCCCTTCAGGAACTCTGTTCTGTCCCAGACTAACACCCCAAGATCACACAGGCTCATTTAAACATGAATATAGCTGTAATTCCAGCTGTGGCATGACACAGATTGTGTCTTTATACAATTGCTGGAGTGCTGGTGAATCAGCACAATCATCAGGTAGAACTTCTCTTTCCTTTTCAGAAGTGCTATAAAATAAAGACAACTCAGTATAGATACTACAAGCATTTTATCAATTTAACTCTAATAAGTAAGTTTGCTTAAACAAACTACAGCCCAGCAGTACATCCTCCTGAATAGCTTCCACTTGACATTATTTAATTGAAGTCCTCCAGCAATCTGTAAATCATGCTATTGGTTCAGTGCCACTTACCCTGACAGTGCTTGGCTGGGGATAGCTGCTCTGGGATGGTGCACTCTGGATCTGAAAGCTCGGAGGTTATATAGCCCCTTCAGCTCTTCTCCTCCCACTAGCCTCCCAAACAAGGAGCAGAGACAGACAGAGACAGAGCTGAAGTCTCTAACAAAACCATATAGGGACCTTATTACAAAAACCTCTAATCCGGGTGGCCACAGGCCCTGGGTCTCTTCCACTGCATTCCAGCGTAGAGCTCGTGAAACAGGAGGAGACTTTCAGCTGTGCAAGATAAACACTTGAAAACTTCAGGAGAGTTGCTAAAATACAGAGAGACGGAGTGTGCCTGCAATAGACACCCTCTGGCAGGAGGAGCATGTGTTCAAACAACAGAGGTCCAGGACTCCATAGTAACATCCAAGAGGCAGAGAGATAAATTGGAAGGGAAGGCATTTTTAAAGAAACACTTTGTTTTCATTAAAGATTTTGACAAAAACAATGAAAATATTTCTGGCAAGCTAAGCAGCTGCTGAATTCTGCTACAAAGTCTCTTTAAAAGTTCAGTGTTTTGCTTGTATGCTAAATATCGCCCATAGGCTTAAGGGTGACGAAAAAAGTACCTGCTGTTGTATAGGGTTCACAGTGAAGTCTTTGAAGGTTGTGAAAATGTTTTGTTAAAAGATTGTTATGGTCCCCTCTGGACTGCAATGGGTTAGAATCCATTCTGTTTCTCTGTCAGCTTATTTTCAGAACCCTAGGACCTGTGGGCCAACTTCACCCTAGTGCTACTCCACTGATGGCCACAAGTCTGGACTGTCACAAACTCATCTCAAACTGTTCAGGATAAAGTTGTTAAATTTTATAACCCCTCTAGCTTTTCCATTGGACATATTTTTAGTGAATAAAGCAAGGGTTCTCACCGTACAAGTTATTTTCAGCACAGGACTGGATTTTTACAGCTGTAGCCAGCTGTTCCCTGGACAGGATGATTCTAGTGAAGCAGCTCTTTCACAGTCAACAATATTTTGTCATTAAGTTTGTACCAAAGACCAGTAATCAGCATCTCTCAACTCCATTACAAGTTCAAAACTGCTCTACGTACACAAGCCAAGAAAGATGTGAGAATTCAAGTGAGATCCTTGCTTTGTGAGTCTTGTTACAATGGGGAGGAGCATCATGTGTTTGCTGCCTAATTGAGTAAGTCTTAATGCAAGAAAATCTCCCATACAACCACAGTGGGAGTTTTTCTGATGTAGAGATTGTAAGGATGAGGCCACTAGTAGAGATAGCAGATAGGCAGAATTATGGATTGAAGGCCAAAAGGAATTTAACTTTTAAGGAAAGGAACTTTTAAGGAATGTAACTGCCTTTGAGGGTCAGAAACAGAAGCTAAGAAGTGTTGGAACATGAGCCATGCAAAAGCTATTTATTATTTCACTTCCAGCATCCAGGCAAAATGCAAGAGATACGCAAAAAAGAATCTGTTTATATCCTCTGTTGTAGGTTGCTTACCTTGGTGGTTTTTTTCTTTTTTTTTTTTTTAAGTATCTCCAACTGACGCTCAAAGGACAGCCAAAACCAAATTCTTTGTTTTCAAACAACACTCAAAAACACAGCTGAGAAAAATTATACACCTTGCATAGAACATATGGTATTAGATCAGGGAACCCAGGTCAAGGGGAAGGAGAATTTCACTCAGCAGAAACCTTCACACAGTATTGTGCCTGATTTTTATATAAACATCAATTACCTCAGGAAACATAACCCAAGGTTTTCAGAAGCATCATCTACTACTTCTTGGAAATACCAAGGCTGGGACAAAGATCCAAAAGAATCCAACCTCTTCACCTTAATGAGAAGAGGTTCACACTCCCGAAAAAGCTTACTGGTGATGATGCTGTAGTGTATAAAGCACATATGAGATTGCAGAGCCAAGTAAACAACCCTTCAATAGAACGGGTACACCATTCACACTGCACCTCAGCATAGCTAGAAATACAGGCAGCAGTTTTCTCCAAGAGGCCTCTGTGGATATTATAGGAGGCAGTGGCCATGCGGGTACCACAGACACCTTTCTATGTCTGTTAAGCTTCATCACAGTTCCTGTAAACTTAACCTGATGTGTACCACAATTCCTGGTGGTGGCAATGATGGCAGCAACAGCCCCTTGGCCGCTATGAGGAATGGTTATTTGGGTGGGGACCACACATAACCTTGCCTGCCATGGGCACCAGAGAGGTGGGTATCACATCTTTCAGGGTGCTCATGAAAAAGATACGGCTGACGCAGAGCCTCATTCAGAGCAGGCAGTTGTTGATATGGTGATAGAGGAAAAAACAGTTGTTTAGAGGGACCTACCATATGAAGGATATTTGTTAGAGATGGGGCTATGCTCAGCAGGCAGCTCCTCTCCTGGGTGTTACGTTATGGAAAGTCCCGGGGCAGGAAGGAAGGCAAACAGGTGAACTATGCAAGGAAATTAGGTCAGTCCGTCTCGAGGGACATTACAGGTATTTCTTTTCTTTTTAGTGATTCTATGTTCAAGTTATGATCACACAGATAAAACCACATGGGGAGAAAATGACATCAGTAGTTTAGACCTTTCTTCTCAGCAACATAGGTCATTGCCAGAGGGGTAGGGGCGAAGGGGCAATGCACTTGGCATGAAATAGGAATAAGAATCTAAAGAGGACTGAACAGAACAAGCCTTCTGAGAACCAAACCTAAATGCTGGGGATCAAACCTCTGAACCTTCCTCTATGGACATGTAACAGCATAGCCCAAATATATATATAAATTTTTTTTGCAAGAAAAAGACTACAACACCATTCCTGAAAGTAGTTTAGCTTCCCCTCTGAGGTCACTTCCATCACCACTTTCTGCTGCCTATCTTTCAGTATTTATCCTGCTCATTCATATAGAAACTGCCACAGCACAATTTGCCCAGTGTGTCTACACCCTGAGGTTCTAGTTCTTTCATTGTATCTGTAGCCAAAAACTATGGTTTTTATTTGGCTTTCCCCGAGAACTTCTCTGTTTGTCCATGCTAAACCCTTTTGCCATGTCCATCACAGGAGCATGTCCAGAGTATGATCAGAGAAAGGAAAATAAGCAGAAAAAGTAATTTTGCCTTTCTTTCATACCTTTTTCCCCTGTTCTCTTTACAGTCGTATCAGCAAAGCTCCCAAGCATTTTTCAAGACACCAGTGAAAACTCTTAGCTACATGTTCCTTAAGACAAGTTCTTTGGTTTTCAGTAACTTGTGCAGATTGTTGTATGGACAGAAAACACACTTGGGACTCCACAGCAGAGCTGTATAGCCACCCCACCTAGGAAATGGGCTGCAGCTGACCCGAAGGATGCCAGCTCAGAGGCCACGCACCAGCTTGTAGATGCCATACTTTTTTGGTAAAGGAGGGCAGAGGCTGCAGTCTTATCCCAACTGCTATAGAAAACCAGGAATAAAGTAACCTCTTTACTCATAACATTACAAGCCATTACTTTATAAGGGAAAACAACTTCTCAGATGTGCGTGGAGACCTTCCTGCCTACATCCAATTGGCTGTTTAGGAATGAGGCTCTGCTAAATATGTCTCTGGGTCCTTTTTATTTGGGGATTCCTTTCATCTTCACAGCATTAGCAGAATCTCTAAATGTTTTGGTTTGTCTGGTTTCAGGCACTCTCCTCTATCTCATTGATAGGATTTACACTTCCCCACCCCCCTTTTGAGAAAGGCAGGAGTAATTATTTACTCCTTTAGGGAGCAGAAAGTCCCTGTAATAACCTTATTCATTGCAGCTGTCACACAGTATGCATCTGTAAAGTGTCAGATCAACCGTACGCTGTCAGACCCCTAGGCTAGCTTGCTCAGTGATCTTCAGGCTCTTGCACTGGTGTCTCTCTAACAGCTGACAAACGAGCTCTAATCATTCTCATATATGGCAGTTTTCGACCTACAAAGTTTGGAAAATAGTTTTGTCAGTGCTGTTGAAGAGCTAGAGGATACAGTGTTTGCCTCCTGAGCCTCTTGTGTGGGGTGATGAAGCATGTTAATTCACAACCTTCCTTCATCTTCTTGACAAGGTCTCTTTCTCCACGGTAATGTTAGGTAAAGTTATCGCTCACTCAAAATCAAAGGAACATATTCAAGGTAAATGTGAGCTAATAGCTCCCTCCCCATCCTTCTTAGATTAATATATAGAACATAAGAATGAGCCCCGCTGGGTCAGCATCCTGTCTCTGAGATTTCCTGATAGCAGATGCTTAGGAAAGAAATGGGACACCTGCAGTGATAATTTTCTTCCTATATTATTTCTGCTTCCTCATGTGCAGCATAAGGATTTCATGAGGCAGGAGTTTGTACCTATATCTTCATGCATAATAGAATCGGACAGATTATTCCTCCATAAATGTGCCTAATTTAAACACATAGTTTTGGAGATAGACTACCCTCCGTAAGTTTTTGTGGAAGTAAGCTCTACATTTTATCTGGAAGGCAGCACCCATGCCTCACACTCCAGCTGGTGCAGACATGCCTAATGTTAGAAAGAAAACATCAAATATATCAGAAGCATAGTCAAAGAAATACCAAGAGCTGCAAATCCACCAGAGATCCTGGATAAGTCTTCAGGCCACTGGCCAAGGCTGAGCTCTGCCCCACCATGTGTAAACTCTTAGGAGCACCTCGGTAGCTTTTTCACAGTTCATGCAGGCATATCTCAATGACATTGTCAATGAGACTTCACAATAAGGTTACGTTGCCACATCTCCTAAGAGCTGAGAGAGAACAGATTCCCCCAGACAATTATCAGAACCTCTTCAGTAACACGTTATCTGTCAAAATGTAAATGAAATCTTCCCACCATATAGAATCATAGAATCATAGAATGGTTTAGGTTGGAAAGGACCTTGAAGATCATCGAGTTCCAACCCCCCTGCCATAGGCAGGGACACCTCCCACTAGACCAGGTTGCCCAAGGCCACGTCCAGCCTGGCCTTGAACACCTCCAGGGATGGGGACTCAACAACCTCTCGGGGCAACCTGTTCCAGTGCCTCACCACCCTCAAAGTGAAAAATTTCTTCCTAATGTTCAATCTAAACCTGCCCTCTTCCAGTTTGAAGCCATTCCCCCTTGTCCTGTCACTACATGCCCTAGTAAAAAGTCCTTCCCCAGCTCTCCTGTAGGCCCCCTTTAGGTACTG